>JANRMT010062849.1:16930865-17005785 GCA_026402145.1 Polypterus bichir lapradei
CTATCTATCTATCTATCTATCTATCTATCTATCTATCTATCTATCTATCTATCTATCTATCTATCTATCTATCTATCTATCTATTTTGTACTTCATATTTTACTTTCTTTTTTCCTTCTGTTTTCTTTAATGAGTTTGTGTTACACTTTTGACAACTTAAAATGAGAGCAGAAAACTTATAGTTAAACAATAAATATCACTGATAAATCACAGATTATGAAATTTTTTAACAAAAATGAAAAGTTTTTGTAAATCATTAGAGCAACTTATTGACATGCGGTATCTCACAATATCAGTAAGCCTCAGCGAATCACAATTTTGTTCAACAAATGTTAAGCTCAACCTCAGTGCTAGCTATATGGCACGCTCTGCTATCTTGGTTACAATACACTATATGTTCTGGCCTACAGAAGGAAATTCTTGAATTTACAATGACAGAGTGATTACCACTGCTACATTACTGTTCCAAATCCTGTGTTTACGTGCCAGCCTATTTTCTATATGGGTGGAGTTTTCAAATTTCCCCTTTGCTCTTGTAGGTTTTTACAAAGAAGTTGGGCTTCCTCCCGATACCCAAGGACAGGCAGATTTGGTGGCCTGAATATGTGAAAAAGGTTGGAATTGTATGTAGTGACTTTCCATCAACAGTTTGGTCCTGTATTAGCCCACTGCAGTCTGTCGTCTTGTGAATTCTTGTACAGTTTTTTAAAACAGATGGGTGAATGACTTATCTCAGGTAACTTACAGAAAATTGCAATTGTCAAGTTGCTTAAAGTGGGAGGCATTGTCAAAGTGCAAATGGAGAAAATGGGCCATCCCAAGATATACAGTAAGACAAATGTACTTGAGTGGATCAGAGGCCTAGAACCTTAAATATTAACAAGACCATTTAAGACTCTACAGGGCCCTGTGACCAAACACTTCAGGAGCAGAGAAGTAACTCTTTGATTTCAGAAAGTAACTCCATCCTCGACTGTAGTCCAGGTAGTGGACCAGTAGCCATGCCACTTGAATTTCAGAATAGGTAATTCATCTAAAGCTAAGCATGTTTGGCCCCAGCCGGTACATAGATAGGAGACCATCTAGGTAAAGCTTGAATTGCAGCAGAAAAAGGTGTGGATGAGACCTTTTTTTCTGGAAAACTTCATTAGTGGTTAATAGAGTCTCATTTTCCATTTACTTTGAGTAAAATGTTGTAATATATTCTCTTGGCAGTGGTGAAAAATCAATAAGTTGATCAACCTATATTTTTAGGAACAGCTTTTGTAAGATGCACCCACACAAGATGCTTTACAGGATTAAGAAAAGTTATCAGTTTTTTTTTTTTTTAATTTCACAAACTGAATCCTACTGCAAACACCAAAGCAGAAAAAATGCAACACTAGCAGATACCAGGAGGAAACCAGAAAGTCTTCAAGTAACAACTGTCAAACAGATTAATACAAATCAATCTCAGCATAGGCATGTGGGCAGAAATGGTGTATGGGATATGTGCTGGGTATGGTGCTTCATAGTAGGATTCCTAGTAAAAGTGCTGAACGTATCAAAAAGGATCTTCACAAATAAAATGCAGCTTCAGTACATAACTCCAATGCAGGGTACAATGAAACAAAACAGGATAAATTGATAAATTCTGTGTAGAGACTTTAAGGCTATCGGATCAAGTTAGTATTGTATAGTGTGGTAGTGACAGTATAATCTCATTGAAAAGCAGGGACCATGGAAACTCATCAATGAAGGAAAAAACACTAAAAATAACAGTCTTCAGTTTTTTAGTTCATAGGCTTCCATTTTAGACCAAGAAATAAATGTTCCTGGTTGGAAAAGTTGAGTAAGTTATTCTTAAAAATATTGTAAGACAAGCATATTACCAATCACCAAAATGAAAAAGAAAACATTAGCCACATAACAACTACAAGAAAGAAAAAAATAACGGACACAGGAGTATAGCATGATCCATGCTGAAGTGGAGCAGTGTGTTTTGTGTAATAATCAGCCAGTAAAGGCTTTGGTGATGAAGACATAGTAAATAATTGAGCAATTTAGTCTGGGAAAACATTCATACTTGTTCAATTTGCATGAAAAGTGAATAAGCCAATTTTTGACTTTATAGATTATGTCAAATACAATACAATACAATACAATACAGTTTATTTTTGTATAGCCCAAAATCACACAGGAAGTGCCGCAATGGGCTTTAACAGGCCCTGCCTCTTGACAGCCCCCCAGCCTTGACTCTCTGAGAAGACAAGGAAAAACTCCCAAAAAAAACCTTGTAGGGAAAAATGGAAGAAACCTTGGGAAAGGCAGTTCAAAGAGAGACCCCTTTCCAGGTAGGTTGGGCGTGCAGTGGGTGTCAAAAGTAGGGGGTCAATACAATACAATACACAGAACAGAACAAATCCTTAATACAGCATAATAATACAAATTTTAGAAGCACGGAGCAGAATTTAACTGTAGATGATATCACATAATAAGATTTGGATATTTTTAGAGTCCTGGAGACCTCATCCATCAAGCTGCCTCCACATTTGGCCATTCCACGGCTGAAACGTTGCTCGGCCAGCCAATCCGATGAAAGGACCCCTTTTTCCCATGATTCCTGTGATCCTCCATCAGGGATGACTTTACCATAGGCAGGCAAACAACTTGGCAGGTGGGCCGTGGCACCAATTGCCACATTTGAGTACCGAGAACAGAAACAGAATAGGTGAGGGTTAATAACAAATTATAACAATCATGTTACTTATGTTTTAGTGTTAATGACTAACAACAGAGATGCAGTATGTACAGTTAATCAGCAGCTCTAGTCAGAATATGCTAAACTGAAGTAGTGAGTCTTCAGCCAAGATTTAAAGGCTGAGACCGAGGGGGCATCACTTATAGAAGCAGGAAGACCATTCCACAATTTAGGGGCCCTGTAACTAAAAGCTCGACCTCCCACTGTTATTTTATTAATCCTTGGAATCATAAGCAGACCGGCATCTTGAGATCTTAATGTGCGCTCAGGTTTGTAAGTCATGATAAGTTCAGACAAGTAAGCTGGACCTTGGCCATTTAATCCTTTATATGTTAAAAGGAGGATTTTGAAATCTGCCCTAAACTTAACCGGGAGCCAGTGTAAGGATTTAAGAACTGGAGTTATGTGTTCATATTTTCTTGTTCTTGTAATAATTCTTGCAGCCGCATTTTGGATTAACTGGAGGCTGTATAAAGAACAGTTTGAACAGCCAGTGAACACCGCATTGCAGTAGTCAATCCTACTAGAGATAAATGCATGAATTAATTTCTCACAATCCTGTTTATTTAGAAAGCGCCTTAATTTCCTAACATTTTTAAGATGGAAGAAACATGTTTTGGACAACTTTGTAATATGTGCTTTAAATGACATGCTAGAATCAAAGATAACTCCTAGATTGCGGGCTGATTCAGTAAAATTAATTGGGATTCCAACTGACTTAAATGATGACAAAATATTGCTGTGATCAGCGTCATTCCCTCCAACAATTAACATCTCTGTTTTATCTGTATTTAAAGACAAGTAGTTCTCATTCATCCACTCCTTTAATTCACTAACACAACTAATTAAAGACAACATCGGAGAAACTTCATTTGATTTAAATGAAAGGTATAACTGGGTGTCATCTGCATATGAGTGAAATACATGAGCACAGGGTTTTAAAAGCTCTGGTGATGGGGGGAAAACAGAAGAGATTGCACAGTCGCTAACCATTTCTCCACTTCTGGCTTTAAAATGTAGAATAAGAACCCATAAGATGATTGAGAACACTTCCACCCAAACTCTGCAAGCTCTGTCACTTACGACATCAAGGATATATTAATCACCTCTTTGGCAAGCCGAATTAACATTTAGAGATATGTCAAAATACATTTTAAGACATCTGGAAATGCATTTTTGATATCTCAAATAGAATTTCAGATATCTGAAAATGCATTTATTTCAAGATATCTAAAATGCATTTTGAGATATCTCAAATAGATTTAAAGGCATCATCAGATGATGTGCTATACATTTTGAGATATCTAAATGCATTTCAAGGTATCTGAAATACAATTTGACATATCTTGAAATGTTCCTGTGTATTTTGAGATATCTGAAATACATTTCAAGATATCTTAAAATACATCCGCGGGCATTTTAAAATATTTGAAATACATTTTCAGATATCTCAAAATAACTTCCTATAAAATTTCCTATTCTTTCAATGGCACAGGAAGGTATTTTAAGATATCTTGAAATGTATATGAGATATCTCGAAGTGCACCAGAAGATATTTTATGATACTGTATCTGAAAATGTATTTAAGATATCTTAAAATGCGCAGGAAGTTATTTTAAGATATCTCAAAAAATAATTAAGATATCTTGAAATTCACTGTTGTTTGAGATACCTAATATACATTTTTAGATATCTCAAATTCATGATATCTGAAAATGGTCCTCTGTTCAACTTGAGATATCTCAAAATGTATTTCAAGATATCTCAAATACATTTTGAGATATCTGTAAAAAGACGTGAAATTATTTTATGATATCTCAATGGCATTTTCGGATATCTTCAATACAATTTAAGATGTCTGAAAAACTTTTTCAGATATCTCAAAACAGCTTCCTGTACATTTTCAGATATCTAAAATATATTTGTAGATATCTCATATACATTTCAAGATATATTAATCAGGAAGTCCCATTGAAATAATATGCAATTTTACAGGAAATGATTTTGAGATATCACAAAATGCATTTAAAATATCTTAAAATGCATGCAAGGTCAATTTAAGATATCTAAAAATTCATCTGAGCTATCTTGAAATGCAGACCCAGTTATTTTGAGATATCTGAAAACGTATTTCAGATATTTTGAAATGCATTTGAGATATCTCAAAATGTATTGCAGATAGCTTAAATATAAAGAAAAATTATTTTATGATCTCTCAAAGTGAGTTTCAGATATCTTCAAAAATAAATTACATTGTAAGATATCTTAAATTCATTCTGAGATATCTCTAAATATTAATTCTGCTTACCATATCACCTCAGTGGTAGTTGGTGTTCATTGACAGATCAGCTTTCTAGAAGGCTAGATCTTATTCATTAATGTTTAGCTTGTGATAGTTTTGAGACCCACGAAAACCGCCAACTGAATGATGAGCCATATTGGTGTTAAAAAGACCTTCCTTTTAGACTCCAGCCATTTGTCTTGCTGGTTCACAATTGATGCAAAAACAGAAACCTGGAAAGATCAGCAATTTTTACTAAAGATATCGGTCCAGTATAAAGCAAGAAAATACTGGTACAAAAGCCTTCAGGCTCAGTAGTCCTTGACTAAACCTGAGAAGCATCTTCCTCAAGGGATGCTGTGCTCTCACTGGGAAATAAATCAAAAGATAGTGAAGACATTATCTTGCATTAAGTATTGATACGAAAATGTATTTCAGATATCTTAGATTTTATTGTAGATTTCTGAAAATGCTTATGAGACATCTTGAAATAATTAAGTGTTTTTTAAAGATATTTCAAAATTTATTTTAGATATTTTGAAATACATCTTGAGATATCTAGAAATATTTTGTAAGATATCTGAAATGGAGCAGAGACCCATTTTAAGATATCATGAAATTAATTTTACATATCTAAAAATGTATTTTAGATATTTCAAACAACAGTTAATTTTAAGTTATCTTAAGTACTTTTTAAGATATCTTAATTATATTTTGAGATATCCTAAAATAACTTCCCACTCATTTTAAGATATCTCAAATTCATTTTGAGATATCTGAAATGCACAGAAAGTTATTTTAAGATATCTCGAAATGTTATCTGTATTGATAGCTGTAATTCATTTTGGGATATCTCTAAATGTTAGTTTGGCTTGCCTAAGATACACTTTTTCTTGGCATGGTATGAGGATCAATGTGCTGGAGGGATTTGTTTGGCAGTTCAGGACACATAACATTCACGTTTTTATAAGATCATTTTAATTTCCCAAGTTCAACTTTCATTTTCTACTGTATGTACAACTCCAGTCAGTGCTCAGAACATGTGGGGTTGTTCTAAACTTCCCTCTACCAAACCACTTAATGTACTCCCTCTTTTATTCTTTCTCCTTCAAGAAAAAACATGTTTCTACCCTCTGCTCTTTTACAAATCTCTCCTCTCGATTTCTCTGTGGTCTAGAGACCTTTCTCCCCTATCTTCCCCATGGTCATGGGAAACTATTTTCTCCAGTGTTAGGTTCTGCTTCAGAAATCCCAAACATCAACACACGCAATTCAGAATTTTGCTTAGACATTATTTTACTGCTCATAAGTGTCAACTGAAGGACCTCATCCTGATCCTCTTTGTAAATGACATCTTCTCAGTTTACCTGTCACTTTCCTTCATATATGAATGCACTGCTCTCCTGTCTTCTCCTCTTGGACTCATATATGTCATCTAGTGCTGGGCGTTATACCTAAAACCTTTTTTTATTTTTGTTATGATATGGATTTTTCTTATACTGCAACACCGGTTTAAATTGCCTACACAACGTTCAGAATGTGGCGCAGAAGGAAACTGTTTAAGGGGGACCTTTTTCACTGCTACACCGCTAAACACACATGCAACGGAGCACCTGCGTTAGTGGAGGTGTTGCGCGGGGGCTCTTTTTCACTGCTACATCGCTAAACAGGCATGCAACAGAGTACATGCGGCAGTAGAGGTATTGCGTGGTGAAAATGGACAGAGAACATTCCGAAACTGAAGCTGTAGCAGACGATATAGTTGAACATGATGAGACAGAAGAACTTTTGCTGGAAAAAGGAATCATGTCTGTTGTCTGGAGATACTTTGGATTTAAAAGGTCAGATGTGGACCATTATTTTTAAATGTGTGAATACTGTTTCTATACTACTGGATAATACTGCAAGCCAAGTTGTACTTGTTTTATTTTTTTCAATACTGTATAATGTACCTGGGTACTGTGTAATAGTGTGTCGACATGTTGACTTTATTCTTGACATTTCCACTTTAATCTTGACGCTTATGACGAGAATAAAGTTCCCGGAGCCATGTTAATCGCTACGTGCTTCTTAAACTGACTTCCTCTTGCACTAAGAGAAGGCGCAGGCAGCACACAGAATTCATTAATTTCATGATATTCCTGCTCCCTGAACATTTAGAATACTAAGATAAGTACTTGATATAATTTTCATGATGAAATGCATTAAAGCATGTATTAATCATGAGGGGGAACAGTGGCGTGGAGGTTGCACTGCTGCCTCGCTGCAAAGGGGTCCCAGGTGTTCCCTGCTTGGAATTTGCATGTTTTTTCTGGTGGGTTTATTCGGCGTGCTTCAGTTTCCTTTCAAAGTCATGTACGATGTGGGGTTTTGTTATGCTATATTAACCCTGCTAGTGTATGTATTGCTCGTATTCATCCTGCAATGTGCTGGCGCCCCGTTCAGGATTTGCTCCTGCCTCACAAACAATGCTTGCTGGGATGGACGCAACCCTGAATGGATGGCATAACTAAACATGTATAACGAAGATTTTTTTTTAAAGTTCTGAACACTCCGTGGTCTAAGTTTATAACTGGTTTTAATTTCACAAAGACGTTTATCGTGTGGTGATTAGTTATGTGGAGAAAGAAAAAGAAAGGATAGGAACTGGGGGTTTGGTATGTCAGACAGAGACAGCACGCTTGCAAAAAAGAAAGCCCGCTCAGATGAACATCCATTGAATTCTGTGTTCGTGTCTCCGACCACCAGATCACGAACCCAACATTTACACAATATTTAAGTTAAACCTGTGCGATACCCATTAATACAACCAATTTTTTGGTGCCTCTTCACACCTGCCATAAAGTTCTCTACACTGAACGTACACCTTGGGACCCCTTACTGTAAGGGAGCAGCACTACCACCTTACTACCATGCATGTTTAATACCTGCTTTAATGCATTTCATCCTGAAAATGATATCAAGTATTTATCTTAGCATTCTAAATTTTCAGAGAGCAGGAATAATAGATTCTGTGCGGCGATCGCTGCCTGCGCCTCCTCTTAATGTAGAGGAAGTCAGTTTAAGAAGTGCGTAGCGATTAACAACTGGGTCGGGGAACATTTAACACAAAGCATTTAATCTGCTACATTAACTTATGATGGGGTTTGAGAAAATCTAGTAAATTAAATATTGATTTTAGGATGAAGTTTAGTTTACGACGTTCTTCTTTAATTGCAAAATAAACTATGAGAATAAAGTGGAAATGTCAACTTTAATCTTGACATAAGCATCGAGATTAATGTGGAAATGTCGAGAATAAAGTCTACATGCCGACTTTATTCTCGATATATATATATTTTTTTCTTCCCTGTGTCCGTTTTTTTTTCCTCACTGTTGCCCTAATACGATTCCGTAGAGCTATACCACAAATAGCATTATAAATGTAAGTTGCAGTTTTATTGTTTTTGTATATAGCTTAGCTTGAAGTAAGGTTCATATTAATGCAATTTGCCTTAATGATGGTTCAGTGGGTAAAGATGTTATCACCAAGTTGCACTTGTTTTATTTTATTTTATTTTTATTTGGTGAATACTGTGTAGTGCATCTGGGCTTGAAGTCTTGAAGTAATAGTATTATTGCTGAAAGCTGCACTATTATTTATTTTATTGTTATTATTTATTAGTTTAAATATTATGCAGTTTAAAGATGGTAAAGTTGTTTAAAAAGTCACTTTAACGTGTCAGTGGACAGAGATTGTTAACATTAACAGAAAGTGTAGTTGGTTTACAAAAAATATTTGCTATTTATTGCTTTTCTAAGACATGTTCAGTGCAATACAACTTTTGACAAGCACCTCTGGATATTTTACTAAGTCTAAATGCCTCTTTGGATGGTTGAAAATATGTTGTCAAAATTTTAGTTTTAGTTGTTTGCAAAATTTGTTCAATAAAAAGGTTCTATATTTTGACTGCAACTGTCATGCAATGTGATTCCTTCTCTTCATTAGTGCCACCCCCTTGAAAACTATCACTTTATGGGGCCATGCAAACCTGTATTAATACTTATGAGCATATTAAAATGTTTTTTTTGTACAATGTACAATTCTCATGACAGTAGAATAGGTTATTCTTAGCCAGTCTACTGCAGTAATTGCAGTGGAAAATGTGGTTAACATCCACTCATGCATGGGAAAAAAATACCGTCGAATACCGTGAAACTGGTATAATTTTGAAAAATACTGTTTATATAGAATTTTGCTCATACTGTCCAGCACTAATGTCACCTATTATCTTCTTTTCTTTCTTTAGATACTCCTGTATTGTCTCAAATCTTCCTTATTTTAGACATCTCTATATTCCATTTAAATTGGTGCTCAGGCAGCCAAATTAATCATTGCCTCTCAATGAAAGGCACCTGAGCATATTCTCTGTGAACAATTGCCAGTCCTCCTTCTACAATTTGATGCACCTTGAATTATTCACTGCACGGATTAATGGTGCTTCCAGTTATGCAATTGAAAGTTGGACTACTATTGTTCAGGTGCTTGAATCCTGGTTTGCTCCAATACCTTGACTTTACTTTTCTGTTAACTATTGATTGTTGCGGTCTGATTGTGATCCTTTCACTCTTCCCTCCTATTCTCTGGAAACTGGATTTTCCCAAAATATTTTCCCCTTGGCTCAAGTTGGGACAGGGTTGAATAGGGTGGGCTGGATTCTTCTGTATGTTAGAATGATTTATTGTTGATATCTTCTGTTATGTCAACATTTTAATCACAAAGAAGAACTGACATATACATTCAAAATAATGTGTAATAAACCTAAAAGCAATCAATTTTTCTTTTGGTCAGAACATTTTATGGATGCAAACCATTCATTGCCAACATGAATTTTCATCACTGAGAATGCTACATCCCACTCAATTGATGTGCCTCTTGTAGTCCTAATTTATTTAATCCTAACATGAACCTGAATCACACTAATCTTTCAAAAGCTTGCCACTGCGCCTTGGCTTTTTGCTCAACATACTGAATCGTTTATAGTGCTCAAAAACTTATTAGACGTCTTGAATCAATGCTTCTTTTTCAGAAATATGAAACTTTTAATAGGCAATCTGGTGATCTGTGCTTTCTCAAATACACATTTTGCATGGTAATGAACCCCAGCATTAAATGTTAATGCAATTCGTGTCAGTTTCTATATTCTTGAGTGAGCATTTTATACAATTTCATTTCTGTGTTTGCTTTCTTACTCCTTTTTTATTCTTTTTATATTTGCTTGTGAACATCAACAAAGGCAAAGCAGTTTATTAACAGCAAAGTGATCAGGAGCAGATAAGCGGTCAGGGGAAAGAAAAAGAATAAATCAGTTAATAAGTAAATAAATCGAGTTTTCATCTCAAATGGCCCCAGGCACTTTTTGTGATTGCAGCTTGAATGCTTTTTTCATAGATAAAATATTACTGGATATGAAACAAACTTTAGGGCTCAAAACATCTTGGGGAAACAACATGCCTTTTTTTTTCTTTTTCACATTTTCTTTCTAAATTCCCATTTCGTAATGTTCAAAAAGAGATTTATTTCAAGCAGCATATATTGTACATATAGTGTATTGTTACAGCAAAATATAAATAATTAACAAAGATCAGTGAGTTCTGCCATTATAAAAGTAGAGAAGCTGAGCCTATAGAAGTAATTATTTCACATTTCTTTACAAATACACTAGTTTGTGCTAGAATGGGCCACTTTGCTTACAGAAAAAGACAGAGGATGTTAACCAGAAACATGAGAAAGGGTTAACTCTAAGACTGCAGGACCAATTAACAAAAGCCGTATGTGCAAAATATGGCATTCAGTACTTGCCAAACTGCCACGCTGAAAATTATAAGTGTAACTGCTCAACCTTTCAGTGTGTAATACTAAATTGATCCAGCATAGAAATTATATTAATTGAAAATATGGCAGCCTTCATTTAATGTTTGCTAGACTAAATGATGGTAACAGTCATGTCAGATTACTAATGAAAAATATCTACTCACAAAACTGGTAAAACTGTGCGTTTTTTACCCAGAATTATTATTAATCCAGCAAAAAACTCCAATCGTACTTCTTAGGGTTTCACAACAATCTGTTAGATTGTATTCATAATTTAAAGGACTTAAAATAGAATCTCTGAATGGTTAATATTCTTATTTATGTTTTAAAATCACACACCCTAGTTGAGTTATGGGTAACATTTTTAAGCTTCAGTTACAACAACATAAAATGACATTCAACAAGCACACTTAATCTAATTCAGGGTCACAGAGGGCTAGAGCCCATCCGAGCAGCAATGTATCCAAGGCAGGATTCAGTGTTGAAGAGACGGCAGACCACTGAAGCGCCTATTCATACATACAACTCCACACTCACATAGTCCAAGTGTAGAATCTTTAATTAACCCAACACAAACACACGTGTTTGGGATAGGGAAGAAAAACTAGTTTACCTAAAGAAAAATCCATGCGGACATGGGGAAAATATACAAACTCCAAGCGGACTATTAAACACAGGAAGTCAGATCTGTGCAGCAGATTAAAAAAAACTTTTGAATAGCAAAATATCATTTTGCAAACTTGATACTCTCATGTCATCTTATTTTTTTAACTGCTTTTCTTGGTGAGGATTACGGTAATAGCAGGTCAAGCAAGTCAGCTCAGACTTCTGTGTTTCCAGCTATAGATTATTGAAGAATTCACAGGCATTCCTAAGCCAGATGAAAGATATAATCACTTCAGCATGTCCTGGGTCTTCCACAGGTCTCAGCCAAGTGAGGAAGCAGCTCAATGGGGAGTCACCCATGGGGTATCCTTATGTCATCCCCAAACCACCTCAACTGTCTCCTCTTGATTCGGAGGAGCAGTGACTCTACTGCAAGGCTCTGTTGAATTGTTGAGCTTCTTACCGTATCAGAGAGTGTCAATCATCCCATACTGTGAAGAAACATAAGTTCTGCTGATTGTATTCGTCATCTTATTCTTTCAGTCATTTCCCAGAGTTCATGACCACAGGTGAAGACAGGCATGTAGATCTACCAGCAAACCAAGAGTTTTTTCATTAGACCCAGTTCCATTTTCCTTACCAACCACAGAGCAGCTGTTGGCAGCTGTTGCTAGTCCAATACACATTTTGATCTTACATTTCCTTTTTCTAACACTTGTGAACAAGATCCCAAGATACTTGAACTTCTCCACTAAGGGTAATTGATCCCCCTTACCTGAGAGAACCATAAACTTGGAGGTGCTGATCTTAATCCCGGCCGCTTCACACTTAGCAGCAAATCACTCGAGTTTGTATGAAAGGTCTCTGTTAGATGAGGTAAACAGGACAATATCATCAACATAAAGCAACTCCTAGACCCCAACTGGACACCTTCACATCCTCAGCTGTGCCTTTAATATCCTGTCCTTGAAAACCATGAACAGGAGTGGTGACAAGACATAGCTCTGACTCTGGCTTGAATGAATTCAACTTAGCACCAAGTATTTATGAACAGCTCTCAGTGTATTTATATAGGGAATGAATAGCACACAAGAGTGGCCCTGTTACCCCATATACCTGCAGTCTCTCTCACAACCCGCGCCAAGGGACACAGGATACAAATGGATTTACAATTGAATTCAAAGGTGAAATTCAGAATTAAATTCTTGTATGAGGCATTTGCATAAGGCAAGGTCCAGAGCATTGTCTCCCCTCTCATTAATGGGTTATTTTTAAGTAAAGATTCAGAATGACCAGCATAAAAGTATTGTTAAGTAGAAATCACATGAGGAAAAGAAAAGCTATTTCAGCTAGTGTCTTGTTCATGGTACAGTCCCCACCACATGTGACCCAAAGATGGATGAGAAATACTAGTTTATATGGTGTTTGTGACTAACTCTGGGGGGCCGGTCCAGGGCTGCCAGGAAAGGCATTGTCCCTACCCACTTAACCCAGCACTGGCAGAAGCTGGTAATTTATTACAGACGTGAAATGCAAGAGAAAAGAAACAACAAAAAAATGAAAAACACACTAAACTTCTGTGGGGCAAATGGCACAGACGGCAGAGGTAGATGAGTGATTTGTAGTACAAAAACTATAAACAATTATACAAAATGGGAGGTTTCTCCATGTCTAATGGCAAACAGATACTGTTTCAAGGACTGGCATGAAAAATATTTTTGAAAGAAAACTTTGGATAAATACATCATTTTACATATATAGTTGCAAATGGTTTAGGTGTCGCTTCAAAGTGATATAAAGTGTTTGTGTGTATATGTATATTTTTTCTAAAAAATAAAAAAATATATATATAGCTATAACTACAATGCTTATTTTGAGAAATTGTTTAGGTATAAGAGACAAAATGTTTCCAAAAAGGGACACAACGTTTCTAAACATGCTATAGGATATATCTAAACTTGGTACAATGATAGCTGACAGTTTGGGGCACACAAGAAAATTGATTCCAGGGTTGTGCATTATAAATTGTCTTGGTTACGTTTAATAAAATCTAGTTTTTTTTTTTAATGAATCTCTAAAGCATACATTTTTTTTGTATTTTATGTAGGTGATATTGATGTAAATAAAGGTTTTTAATCATGTAAATATTTTCTTTTGAAAAACTGAAGTGTTGTATTCATGACTGTTCAGCCATTTGCAGCTCCTTTATTACATAAGCAGAATAATAGCCGTTTATTTTTGGGTATGTAATTCAGGTGTAATAATACCAAAAACCCATTAGCACATAAGGGGTTAAATGTCTTGTTCATTTTTCTGCATACCATAAACCTTTATATTTTATGGATTCACCTTGATGCAGATTTGCTTTAATTTCATTTAGTTTATAAAGAGTTTCAACAGTACTGCCATCCTTAATGGCTTGTGATTACTCCTTGACTTTTTATAATCACATCATAATCGCATTGCTGTGATATATTTATTGAGGGGATTGAGAAGTCAAGCTTTGATTGAGTTGGAAATGTGGTTTATATATAACTCTCTCACAAACTGTTTGTGGCTTCAGTGCAGTATTTACCTAACGTGGCACATGAATTATTGTAATAATATTGAACAGTTACTGTACAACCAATATTAAATGCTGTCTACTCTCTTAAAAAGCACTTGATGAAAGTGAGTGATTAACTTCAAGTATTCTCCCTTAGTGAGCTATTTATTTCCTTTTCTTTATTATAATGTGTCTCTCTCTCAATGAACAATGATTAAAAATTCATATGCATGTGTCATATATGAGAATAGCTTACTAGTTTCCTTGTCTTTGTGGTGTTTGCACATTCTCCCTATTTGGGAATCCTGACATTTTTCATTCCCGCATTCCCGGAAATGAAACTGCTGAAATTCCCGGGAAACCAGGAACGGCCAAGCTTGCATATATAGCGTGTAAAAGTGTAAAAATCGATCAAGAAATAACAGAGTTATAGTTGAAAATAATTAAGTGGCACGGTTTTTTGGCCCATGGTGTAGTGTGTTGCTCATTAATTCAGTCAACAACAGACCAGCAGCAGTCAGTCTCCCGGCTCCCACTAAGACTGAGCACAGTGGACTGGGAGGAATCTGCACTCTGCAGCCGGGACGGAGCAGACTTCATTGACGTCTGTCAGACAACAGCTTTGAACAGCAACTTGAAATTGCAATGCGTCAGTCTGTTGCATCCGCATTATCTGTGCCAAGAAACTTGCCATCACAGAATGATGACAAGAAACTGGTTGCATCAGTAAAAGCTGAAATGGCGGTGTTACAGAGCAACGGCAAGCACGGGCGTTGTTTAGAACAAGTGTATCAGTATCTGATGACTGTGACGCCTACTTCAGTGGAGGAAGAGCATGCTTTCTCAGCGGCTGGCGTACTCTGCACGAAGTGCGCTCTCACCTGGACGACCGCACGCTGGACATGTTGTGCTTTCTACGCTCTTATTACCGCAGCTAACTAGATACATGTACTTATATGACAGCATGAACTGCTTGTAGATAAGGTTAGTCTTTTATTAGTGTCAACATATTGCATTAGTTTTATTAAAAATAAGTGTTGGTCGTTCTAAAACCATTCACATGTGAGATGTCCATGCACTGTGTCATCCCCGGGATTCCCGGGAATGACATGCGGGATTCCCGAATTCCCGGGAATGGATTCCCTACTCCCTATGTCTGCCTAGGCTATTCTTTAGACTGTCTTGTTTTCCACACATATTCCTAGAGATGTGCAGTTAATTGATGATTCTGACTTTTATATATTTTCTTGTCACCTTTCCCTGCCTTATACTTTTCCATTACATTTTCTTTTGGTTGTTTGGACTGTTCTTTTGACTACATTGTGTAGATTAGGCCACCATACTGACTCACCACACATTGAGCCTTCCACATAAGGTGCATTTATAGAAAAATCAATTGAAACAGAAGGCAGGCGATCTCCAGTCAACTAATTATTATTTATTATTTAACTTCAAACACCAATTGGCTACACCTGTAAGAATTATTTTGGAATGTTGTAATAAAGGGAGAAACAACTTACAGTGCCTTTAAAAAATATTCAGGCCCCTTCACTGATTTCACATTTTATTTGGCAGCCTTATGTTAAAATCATTTAAATACAGTTTTTTTCTGTCATCAACCAACACGCATAATGCCAGAATTACAAAGACAAGGTTTTAGAAATGTTTGCAAATTTGTTAAAATTAAAACTGAAGTATCACATTGACTTACAACTTTACACAAGTACCTTTGGCAGCGATTATGGCCTGTAGGCTTTCTTGTGTGTGATGCAAGAAGCTTTGCACACCTGGATTTTGGGGATTTTCTGCCAATCTTCTCTTCAGAACCTTTTAAACTCTTTCATTCTGGATGGAGACTGCTAGTGGACAGCTTGTTTTCAGGTAGTTACATAGATGTTTGATTAGGTTCAGTTTTGGACCCTGGCTAGGCCACACTAGAACACTCCAAAACAGCCACTCCTCTGTTGTCTTTGCCTTCTTCTTAGGATTATTATCCTGTTTGAAGGTGTACCCTTGGCCCATTCTGAGGTCCAGAGCACTCTGGAGTAGGTTTTTACTAAGAATATCTTACTTTTATCTTACTTTTCTCCTTCAACCTTGACTAGTCTCCCAGTCCCTGCCAGTAAAAATTAGTCCTGTAGCCTGATGCCACCACTGCATGGAATGGTAATGTGCAGGTGATGAGTGGTGCCTGGTTTCCTCCAGATGTGACACTAAGAACCGAGGCCAAAAAAAAGTATTCTTAGTTTCTCCAGACCAGAGACTCTTGCTTCTGAATGTCTCAGAGTCCTTTAGCTGCATTTTCGTAAGCTTATAATGTTGCCTTGCCACTCTGCTGTAAATCCTACATTAGTGGAGTGTTCCAGTGGAGGTTTTTCCCATCTCCAGAGCTCAGCCAGAATTACCATCAGATTCTCTGTCACCTCTATTACCAAGGCCCTTCTCACTTGATTGTTCAGTTTAGCCAAGCAGCCAGCTCTAGCTAGAGTCATGGTGGTTCCACACTTATTCTAGTTAAAAAAAGAGGCCACTGAGCTGTTGGGAACTTTCAATACTGCATATATTTCTGTAGGCTTCATCAGATCTGAACTTCGACACAATCCTGTCTCTAAGCTCTGCTTGCAATTCTTTCATCCTCAGGATTAGGTTTTTGCTCTGATACACATTGTCAACTGTGGGACTTCATGTAGACAGGTGGGTGCCTTTCCTAATTCTGGCAATCAATTGAACAGACCACATGTGCATTCCAAACAACTTGTAGAAACATCTCAATGATGATCAAAAGAATGAGATTCAACTGAGCCAAATGTCACAGCAAAGGGTCTGAATACTTGTATCAATGTGAAATGTCAGTTTTTTATTTTTATTAAATTTGCAGATATATAAGTCCTGTTTTCATTTTGTCATTCTTTAGTATATGTTTTATTAAATTATAGAAATAATTAGTTTAAATGATTTTAGCACAAGGCTGCAACAAAACAAAATCTGAAGAAATTTGAGTAGACTTTTTGAAGGCACTGCATATGATCAATTTGTAATTAATTTAGGCCACCTTGCAGAGATGTGTTTTCACTTTGACATTAAAGAGTGTTTTTCTGTTGATCAGAGCTGTCACACATGTGCTCCTTGGGGACTGTTTAAAGGCTTAGGTGGTGGTAAATTCTTGTCGATCCACAATGTTGCGCTGTTTACTAATGTCTCTTCTCTTCCTTCATCTTCCTACAGACCAGGTGATTGATAGCCCTACTCTATCTGATGTCACTTCCAGTGTTCGTCCCCCTGGACCCACCTGATCCTGCCTGGCCTATAACTTATCTGGAAGTGTTGCCATCTTGGAGCAGTCACTCTTGAGACTCACGCCTGCAAATACAATTTTACCCTTTCTAATGCATTTATACTTCACATTATCTTTTCAATTATAAGAGGTTCCCCAACTCTTTATGTTTGTTTGTGCTTTTTTATTATAGCAGCAAAAAGCCAAATGAAATCCTCTGTTATTCAGTTTTACATAACAATAAAATGTGAAAACTTCCAAGTGGGTGAATATTTTTTATAGTCATTGTATATTATGGAAAGTCATCCAAGACCACAAAGTCAAAGTGACAATTTGGCCATAAAAAATATATATTTTTTTAGCCATGAAATTGGATTAAATGAGCTCCAACAATAGATGGATGGTTGTATTAATTTATTAATTACTAAGTTTTTAAAAATATTATAATGTTTAAACAGTTTGATGGTATATTCACTTCGCCATGCATATTTCCAGTATATCTACACTACAATTCCAAATTTCTCAGCCAGGATCCAGAAACTACCAGGAGCTATGGGTGAGCTCTGGAAAATAAGAATAACATTTTTAAAATAAAGAATTTGAGTGATTTAAAAAACAATTGCACCAGGTTTTAAAAATTTAACAATGATTTTTTGCTTTAAAAATTAAGTCTGTTTAGACCTTGTATATTCACATTAGCTGAATCACTCGGTAGTGTTTTTCCGTAAGGGGCCAACTGTTCAGCTAATAGGAAACCATATAGTTATTCAAAAGTGCATAAGTGTGCCCTGTGATGTATCAATACCGTAAACAGGGTTGGTCCCACCTTTGCACCTGATGCTGCTGAGATAAGATTAACTACTGATTTGGATAAACAGGCATCAAAATTTAATAGACTGAGAGTGTTTTTATCGTAGGTTCTTAGACACTGCCTCTTAATTTATAGGTGAAATTAGTTCATTCATTTCTGTTTTCTTTATGCTTCTTTAAGCTGAGTGAAATCATATTTTTGTGCAGCAGATATCTAGAGATAGAAATGAAGTTGTGTTGTTACAGCATGTGACAGGTTGGTCTGTATATTTGGACAAATATATGTGACATGCATGGCCAACAAAATTAGCAAGTTCATAACTACAGATAAATGAGGTACTGTTCTCTACCAATGTAAACTTGGACACATCAGCAGTTAGCAGCCCTTTTGCTGAAATGTTCTCTTTTTTGTCAAATGCTGAAATTGAATTTATGAAACAAACAAAGATGGAAAAACATTTGTTGTCTAAGTAGGAACAAGTCATGGATAAGTGCAAAGCATTTTTGTGCAATGGACATTCAAATAAAAAGCTTCTAATGCAGTGGATAAGAGACTGTTTATAGTTTTGTATATTGCAGCTTAGAAAATAGCCCAAGAGAAAAATCCTCATTCTATCACAGAAACCTTGATTATGCATTCTGCATCTGAGATTGATTGAGGAGAAAGCCGAGGCCCTGGCTAGAATGCCAATGCCAAATGACACCATGCAGCACTGCTTCTCCACTATGCCTCAAGACATATCTTTACAATGCGGTAATCGCCTTTATGATAATGACTTTGCAATTCAAGTTTATAAATTGTACGACATTTCCGCAGTCTCACATTTACTTGTGTAAGTTCGATATGAGTGTGGTAATCAAATATATGAGAGGCTTTTATTATGTAAGGAGCTGCTCAGAAAAGAGTCCAAAGGCACATTTTTCAGCTTCTGTCTGATTTCATGGACTGACCATGAATCCTTGGTACTAATTACACTGGAATACTCACAGACAAATCTTTAGCTATGATGAGAAAATTCAAATGTGTTGGAAAAAAATAAAAAGCTGCTACCCTCATGCTGTTTTGAAACAGTCTTTTCAATCATTAGGCACACAATACAAGAGAAATTATTATTGCCTAGAAAGTAGTAGACAACATTTACATTGGCATCCTTCATCTTGTGAAAACTAAAAACATTTAACTATGCAAAAAGTGAAATTTAACAATAATGCTAACCATCCATGAAAAGTAACACTTACAAAAAAACTGAATTTGTATTTACAATTTAGCTTTAGTAATCCACTTACATTATTGAAATCTCTGCTTTTTGTTGTATTTTCATCTGGGTTATAGCACAACAAATAATAACATTGCAGATTCAGGGAGAGGGCCAAGATGATTCTGCTAGGGCCCCAAGGCTGACACTGTGAAGAAGAAAAAAAAAAAAAAAAAAAAAAAAAAAAAATATATATATATATATATATATATATATATATATATATATATATAAAAGTGCAACGATTTTACGTGACATTTTTATGTCATGTTTTTACTCTTTAAATTGGGCTTATTTTAAAACCTACATATATATGTTTAGTATCATTCTTTTCAGAATTTATTGAACTTTAATGTGATGTTGTTTGATTTTCAGATTCTTATTCCGTTTTTAAAATATAAAGTAAAAAATATCAAGATCGATCACGGGGGTTGGGTTCCAGAACCCCGACGAAAGGTGAAAATCCACAAAGTAAAAACCATATGTTCATATGGTTATTTTTTATATATTTTAAGCCCTTATAAACTCTCCCACACTTTTATAAACATTTCCCGCACAGTTACACAGCATAAATCCATTGCATTCTCTTAGATATTAGGTAAGATTCGTTGAAATTATGTATGTAAACACACTGTTTATATACAGTAAAACCTAAATATTATTTTAAAGATATTAAGTGTCTCCGATATCACATATGTTACAGCCATTATAACAGACACGCCACCAGCAATAAATACGTACAATGCAAGAAAAATTGTATACGGTAAAATGTGTGTACAGTGACACTAAACATATGTACATGTACTTAGAAAATGAATTATGGTTACTCACCAACAATGACAAGATGACTTGTCCGATAACGATGAGTTTAATTTTATTGCACAACAAAAGAGAGCGTTACAGCTCTTCTAAAGGAGCCTCTTCAGGCGACTGTGTAGCACCGCCGTTGTTCTTCTTCCGGCAGTCTTCAATCCAAATCCCTAAAGCAGATTCCATCCGGACTACCACCTTATTACATCCACTTACAACTCATTTTCGCCCTGGTTAAAGGACACTGCGGCTGTAGATCTTATATTCTTTTTCTCCTTTTTAAATAAAAAGAATCGTGGACTCATTGATGCCGTAATGGCATCCTGCAGCGTTGTAGCTGTTCCCTTTCTTTAACATATCCAAAACTTTTACCTTTCCAGCAATTGTTAGCATCTTCCGTTGGCGCTTGGGCACGGCCCCTGAAGCAGAAGCATTAGCAGGCACAGATCGTTTTGGAGCCATAATGAAGGGCTTGACTATGCACAAAGATAAACACAAAAGAGCACAAAAGTTAACTCTTTACACAGCGAAACACGTTGACGCTGAATGAGTGAGACGAGACCTCCTAGTTAACGCAGCGGAATCGAATCGAATATATATATATATATGTATGTTGTGATTGGACGGCAACAGAGTGGAAGGACCAGGGGAGAGGACATTGGTGAGGCTGTGGAACCACGGATTCCCGCAGGGCATGCCAGGACTTGGAGTTTGGTACAGCCCTGTTGGGTTTCATGGGGGCCGCCAGGGGGAGATGTAGAACCCAATAGAGGACCTCCAGCACACCTGGGAGTGATTTCAGGTAATACTGATAAG
This sequence comes from Polypterus bichir lapradei, assembly GCA_026402145.1. Taxonomy (NCBI): domain Eukaryota; kingdom Metazoa; phylum Chordata; class Cladistia; order Polypteriformes; family Polypteridae; genus Polypterus; species Polypterus bichir. Next base: position 16,951,858 of record JANRMT010062849.1, read on the forward strand.
CCACCTGAATAAGAGGAGCCGCCTCACTCCATTGAAGGGCCAGAGTCAGGAGGAAGAGGACAAAGCCTGAGGTGAAGTGAAGGGAGAAGGACTAGCAGTAAGAAGGGACTGTGTATTGGTGCTGGTGATTGTGCATTTAAGCTGTAAATAAACAGGGTGTTGTGTTGAATTTGTGTCCTGCCTGTGTGTCCGGGTTAGGATGGTTGTACGCCCTCTGGTGGCTTCACAATATATATGCTTATATAGATTTTAGTACAATGTTCTTTATAATGTTCTAATGTTCTAATTCCTTTTTTGTTTATGCCTGATGTCAAAGGCAAGCTAGGTGGGGTAAAAAAATGTTACAAAGCACTGGATCAGTAAATGAAAGTCATTCTTTAAGAACAATCTGAAGGCTGTGTCAGCAAACAGGCTCAAATCAATAGCAATATATAAATGAGAGAATGTAACAAAACAAAACAAAACAAAACAAGAAGCCAAAATTGTAGTAAAGAAGCAACAAAACAAAGTTATGAACCTGGTATAATATAATTTTCCTATGTATTCTGAAATCACAGTGAATTTTATAATATAGTATTCCAAAGATTAAAATGTGTGCCACAATCTTAAATACAATACAGTACAACTTTAGGAGTAGAGTTGGCGAAGGTGGATGAGTTTAAATACTTGGGATCAACAGTACAGAGCAATGGGGATTGTGGAAGAGAGGTGAAAAAGAGTGTGCAGGCAGGGTGGAATGGGTGGAGAAGAGTGTTGGGAGTAATTTGTGACAGACGGGTATCAGCGAGAGTGAAAGGGAGGGTCTACAGGATGGTAGTGAGACCAGCTATATTATATGAGTTGGAGACAAAGCCACTGACCAGAAAGCAGGAGACAGAGCTGGAGGTAGCAGAGTTAAAGATGTTAAGATTTGAATTGGGTGTGACGAGGATGGATAGGATTAGAAATGAGTATATTAGAGGGTCAGCTCAAGTTGGATGGTTGTGAGACAAAGTCAGAGAGGCGAGATTATGTTGGTTTGGACATGTGCAGAGGAGAGATGCTGGGTATATTGGGAGAAGGATGCTAAGGATAGAGCTGCTGAGGAACAGGAAAAGAGGAAGGCCTAAGCAAAGGTTTATGGATGTAGTGAGAGAGGACATGTAGATGGTGGGTGTAACAGATCAAGATCCAGAAGACAGGACGATATGGAAGCAGATGATCCACTGTGGCAACCCCTAACGGGAGCAGCCAAAAGAGGAAAAAGAAAAAGAATAGTGCTCTTCATTAAGTGCAGGTACAGAGCGATGAGAGCAAATACAAGTAGAGTCTTTGCCGACTTATGGCTCCATTCGAGACCGGACATTTGGCCGTATGTCGGTTACAAAGTGTACAGGTTATTGTAACTGACACTCTGTGGGGCTGGTGTGGGTCAGTGTTAGGCATATTTTAACTACAGGTATGGAGTAGCAAAAACTGATCTTCCAGTCTTGGCATTCACACGCTGGGTTCATGTCAGTGTTTCTGCGAGTGGGTTGCAGTGAGTTACTTAAGCCAGTGTTTCTCATTCTCTCTTGAATGAGACCTGAGTTCCTGGTTGCCATTGTTTGTTCACAAGTAGGTCACAGTGGGTCACCTAAGTGACTGGTAGCTCTGAGCGATATGTTTCCCCATATATAAGTAAGCTTGAATCACAGAAGGGGGCCTCAAATCATGCTCATTTCACCAAGGGGTGGCTTCAAATAGCTGCTAATCAGTCATCAGTGAATTTAAAAAGGGAATGTTAGGTTGCAGGATCTTAAAAGTTGGAAAAAACTGGTGTAGTAAGGGTTATACGAGCTGAAAGAATAAGAATGCATCAGCACCAATGAAAACAACTTTTATTGTGCCCTCCAAGAATCAGAAAACATGAGACAATGTGCAATAATAATAATAATAAAAGATGTATTACTCTTGCTAATTTTGGCAATTTGTAGGACATTATTACCCTATTGTTTTCCTGTAGCCATCAGATGTTAGCACAAATCACTTCAACTCGGTCAGCTGTAAATCAGTATATGACTGTATAAATGATACTAAATACTGTATTAGTACATGGATAAAATATAGATTTGTTAAAAAACATTGAGAACAATTTACATACAATCAGACTAAACATAAATAACGTCAACATTTGATTAAATTTGATTTTTATATAGTGTAGTTTACTGAGAGCACCTGCTGAGTGCCAAAAATGTGATAATAACATGATGGCATTATCCTTGAACACAAAATAATGGTTTGATAAGTAAAAAAATACATTCATAACAATAATAATGTTTTAAAAAGTTTTTAAATGTAACTTTAAGTCTGACCATGAACTCTTGACAGTTTTCATGCTTCACTGTTTTTTTAATGGTTTGTTTCCATAAGTTATTCTAAATAAATGCTGTTAAAATTCATTGACAAACAGAAAGTATCAGTGTAAATGAATATGTCCTTTGCAGGAGCAGCTAATGTACTGTAATTACATTCACATCTTTTTGTTCATGTTTGAGTGGCCTTATTCAAAAATACACACTTTATAATTAATAAATTAAAAAAATCTTTGATGAGTCAGGTATTCTAATTTGACAGCCTTTAAGCAGGAACAGGTTTAGCAATCAGTTCTTAAGCATTTATAAAATAATGTACTGCATGTGCTAAAATTTTGTATGAAAATATTTTTAGAATCTGCAGTGGGCTGGCAACCTGCCTGGGGTTTGTTTCCTGCCTTGTCCCCTGTGCTGGCTGTGATTGGCTCCGGCAGACCCCGTGACCCTGTATAGGGTGGTCCAGATCTAATTATGCAATTTTCATTATGCTATAACTTACTAAGTTTATTACATAGAAAATCACCCGAAAAATCCCAGACCATTGAGAAGTGTGTGAACTGACGACATGAAGAATTGTCTTTGCGCCGAACTGGAATCGTCCCCACATAAATCAAAGTCATCCAGACGAGTCTGGATCTGCATAATTAGATCTGGACCACCCTGTAGTTAGGATATAGCGGGCTGGATAATGGATGGATGGATGGATATTTTTAGAATAAAACACAACAGCATGTTTCGCATATGTACGAGGAGTTATATAGCTTTGCAAAAGTCATATAGCTTTGTAATATGTCGTCATTTGATATAATTTTATTTCAGCCACTCAATATTTATAATTTCTACAATACATATTGAAAAAGTGTAACAAAAGAGTGTGATAAACCAGTGCAGTGGGAATGGGGTGCCAGACTACACTTTGGGTATCTTGTAGTTTGTGGACGAAACAGGATCACAGGGAGAGATAAGACACGAACAAAAATGTATTTTTGAACTATATCTTACATAAGGCTAGTGGTCAGAAAACTACTGTATATGACTTTATACCTTTTTGTCTTATTCTATTGTTACACCAGAGATATGGCTGAACATTAAGAGCATTCCATTGACTTATTAGCTTATAGGAGATAAAACAGAATCTTCAGTTATTGATGTAGCTATGTGAAACTTATATTTAATTCAAATTAATCAAAAACGTAGGTGAATTTAACATTAACATTATCATAAAAGGTTTGTCTCTTACAAGTACTAAATACAATTAATTATTGTTCTTGTATACAAACAGTTCACTCCATATTCGTCAGTTGGCTTTTCTATGTACAGTACAGGCCAAAAGTTTGGACACACCTCCTCATTCAATGTGTTTTCTTTATTTTCATGACTGAAAACATGTGGAGTTATGTACTTAACAAAAAAAGGTGAAATAACTGAAAACATGTTTTATATTCTAGTTTCTTCAAAATAGCCACCCTTTGCTCTGATTACTGCTTTGCACACTCTTGGCATTCTCTCGATGAGCTTCAACAGGTAGTCACCTGAAATGGTTTTCACTTCACAGGTGTGCCTTATCAGGGTTATTTAGTGGAATTTCTTGCTTTATCAATGGGGTTGGGACCAGCAGTTGTGTTGTGCAGAAGTCAGGTTAGTTGGACGATCATTTATTTTTCAACAGGACAATGACCCCAAACACACCTCCAGGCTGTGTAAGGGCTATTTGACCAAGAAGGAGAGTGATGGAGTGCTGTAAATGGTCGTGAAAATAAAGAAAACACATTGAATGAGGAGGTGTGTCCAAACTTTTGGCCTGTACTGTATCATCTTGTAATAAATTGAAGTTGATATTGCTGAAAGCAGATTGATCACTACTGCTCACCTTCCTAAACTCTAAAGCTACAAGTATAAAGATAAACCAATATATATAAATTGTCATGGTACAAGGAATGAAGTCCAAAATAAAGCTGGAGTGCTAACCCAGCCACTCTGATTAATAATAAATCAACAGAAACAGCTTTTGTCAGCAAAATAAACAGGTGCAAAATGCTGATCTTCACCTATGTAGACACTCGTTCAAACCATAGTTTCTTTAAATGGTCAATGCAGTTGCTGATTCATTTAGATAGTCCGCAGATATTTTCCCTCTGATTACTGTTTTCCTGTTTCCTTTCAATAATGGCGCCCTTTATGCAAATTGCCTCCAAACAGATCCCGGAAACTAGATGTCCTGTTTTCAAGGGTGTTGCTGTGAATCACCAGTCTACTCCAAAACGGCATGGACAGGATATCAGACTGATCAGACTGACAAATGGCAAGCCCATAATATTTCTGTGTCGCAGTGCTGCAATCTATCATTCATGAGATGAACCTAAAGATAAAAGGTGTGGTACACTTCTACAGGAAGGCTTAACCAGTGATTTGCAAATAAGCTGAAACATGACAGTGTCTCTTCCTTCTGTAATATTCCACCAACTGGACCGATCACCTTTCCAATTTGCTATAAATCATGGATCTGGCTCAGTCCCTGAATCTGGCTTTGAGGAGGTTCCTAATGAACTAGTCTTTTCATGCATCCTCATCTGATTTGTGGAAGTTTTTAGCCCCATCTACCTTTTGCTTAAAAGATTCACAAGATCATTAAATCACAGCTTGATTTTCATCTGCACAAGTCACTTAGCACGATATCCTTCTACATTTTGTGCAACTGCTTCATTAAATTAGCCAACATTCTTCAATGCTCATGCTCACTCTGTTATTTGGAGAACTCCTTGCATGGCCAATCAGCTCATTCACATCAATTCAATTCAGTTAGAAGCCATTATGACTGTTCATTTACTGCAACAGCTGCTCTGCATATTAGGCGTCCTGGTAATAGGCATGCTGCACATTGTAATGTTAAGAATAATAAAGTATATGAAAGGCCAGTAAAGGATGTACATTGAAGGAGGGTATTGATAAGAAAGGAGAGCCACACATGGTATCAGACTGCCTTTTCCTTTTATGTAATACCTGTTTTTATATTGATTCAATGCAGAATCAAGTTTTTTTAAAAAAACAAAACAAGTCTATCTAATTGTGCACTCTTGTAGCAGTAAGCCTAAGGCTGGTGTTGTTCCTAAATAGGATGGCACTCCACTGCAGGGCACACAAAAATAGACAAACAGTGATCTGTTTTCAGACTGTTGACCAACTAATATGTTTTATTTCTCTGAAATAAATGAATAGGCCAGTAGATCACCTGAGCCTTCTAGCAGATCTAGAAGATTTTTTATTAGTAAATAATATGCAGTGATAATGCTCATGGATTATCTAATTTATACAGAGGCAAACTGCGACTGGCACAGGCCAATTCAAATACTATCTCCACAAGCAGATGTGTGCACTGCCATGTTGAGCAAATATGTGAACGCTTCAGTCCTGTCTAAGCTGGCTATGCATAACCTGTGATTTTATCATACAATAGTTGTCATGTACTGTATGCGTGTCAGTGGATCATACTCTGGGCTCATCTGAGGTACATAATACTGTACTACTCCGGGATGAGAGGGGGTACTGGCGCTAATCAAATCCTCTTCCATTCCCTCCACAATGCAAAGAAGAGGCCAGTGAGAGCAGCTGACTCTGCCCCTTCCGGTCTCCCAACTATAAATCACGGGGCTGCCGTAAGGATGCGTCACTCTGTAATCAGCGCACACAGCAGGAACAGCTTCTGTGAGCCCTAACTGGCTCTCTGTCTTGATTATTTTGATTTCCTATTTGTGCTATAGAGAACATTTTTTGTTTTCTTTATCACCTGGGTTATACATGGACGACCAGGTTGGAGTCCCAGCATTTATCATTTTGGACTTGTTGTTCCTCCCTTGACCATGCAGTCTAATTCATTCAAACTCTCCATTTGTGAAATAGGTAAACACTTGCAGTACTACAATTTATATAAATAAATGAATAATATTACATTTTCTAGCTACAGTCTACAAAACTTTAATTAGTGACAGAATGGAATATTAGTAACCAAACAGAAATGATGTTGCCTATGATTCTTTACAGTAAGTACATTTACTGCCAGTGTGCAGAAAATATTTCCAAAATGATTTTTATTTGCCCCGTTTCATATAATCAAGTCCAGTCTATTTACTGCTCTGAGTTGTCTTCGTATTTAAAATGTGGTGACTAGTAATGGACAGTAGTTGATCCAGTATACCAGATGAAAATCTTCTTCTAGTATTCTGGATTCTGAGAAAACAGTTTTTAAAAAAATTTTGAAAAACTTGTGAGCACATTTAAACATAAAGCACAATCATGCATATGAAAGAAAATGGGAAATGTGATTTGGTGTTGAGGTGTTAGCGCCTTAAAGGTAAATCTTTGTGTGTGGACGTGTATTTGAACTTTGTGTAGTAGGTAAGCCTACTCCTTTAAAAAATTGCTGTGCTGTTCAACAAGATTGGTGAGTCAATGGAAACAGAAAGAAAGAACAGGAGGAAGCCACATGTTGTGCTGTGCTGGCTTGGCAGTGGCTTGCCACCTTCTGGGGTGGTTCATTTTTTGGAGCCACTCAAGTGATAAGACTGTTCTTGAAATCACTGCCGGGGTTGAGTGACTTCACTGGGTGTCTTCTCAGTGCTGTGGGGGAAATACAAGTTACAATACAGTGCCACCTCTTGTCCCAGAGTGGTAACACTTACTTCAGTTGAGCCAGAAAGATGATCCCAGGTGCACATGCATGACACTATGTTAATTACATTAATCATTACATTCATCAGTATTACATTTGTTACTCATTAAAATAAGTTTCAGTCTGAAAATTATATACAAATAAATTATACCAGTATCTAACAAAATTTTCAGTTACACCATGATATCAATTTTAGGCAATATCATCCAATCAATGATGATCTCAAGTTCAGCCATGATAAACTGTTACAATAAGTTAAGATTTTTTAAAGTATAGACCATCCATCCATCCTCTTCCGCTTATCCGAGGTCGGGTCGCGGGGGCAGCAGCTTGAGCAGAGATGCCCAGACTTCCCTCTCCCCGGCCACTTCTTCCAGCTCTTCCGGGGGGAATCCCAAGGCATTCCCAGGCCAGCCAGGAGACATAGTCCCTCCAGTGGGCCCTGGGTCTTCCCCAGGGCCTCCTCCCGGTTGGACATGCCTGGAACACCTCGCCAGGGAGGCGTCCAGGAGGTATCCTGATCAGATGCCCGAGCCAACTCATCTGACTCCTCTCGATGCGGAGGAGCAGCGGCTCTACTCTGAGCCCCTCCCGGATGACTGAGCTTCTCACCCTATCTTTAAGGGAAAGCCCAGACACCCTGCGAAGGAAACTCATTTCAGCCGCTTGTATTCGCAATCTCGTTCTTTCGGCCACTACCCATAGCTCATGACCATAGGTGAGGGTAGGAACATAGATCGACTGGTAAATTGAGAGCTTTGCCTTATGGCTCAGCTCCCTTTTCACCACGACAGTTACCGATCCGCCTGTCGATCTCACACTCCATTCTTCCCTCACTCGTGAACAACACCCCGAGATACTTGAACTCCTTCACTTGGGGCAGGATCTCGCTTCCAACCCTGAGAGGACACCCCACCCTTTTCCGGCTGAGGACCATGGTCTTGGATTTGGAGGTGCTGATTTCCATCAGAGCCGCTTCACACTCAGCTGTGAACCGATTCAGTATTGACCAATGCTGCAGAAATTCATCTTGCAAACTTTTCACTCCCTTGACCAATTCTTTAACAAATCATACATTGAACTTGTATTCTCTGTGATATTTTTATTCTTAAGAACTGAAACTTAAAACTGGCTTTTTCTAATGTGATATTGTTATGTTCTCTTAAGAAGAAAAAAGGAATTATATGATTTACATAAATATTTAATTCTTGTTTTGTGGAAGCTAAGCAAAGGTTAAAAATAATTACCTTAAAAGGGTAATAGCCTTCGACTGTGATTCACCAAAATAATTGCAATATTTCCTGGATTAAAACCCCACATATGATCATTATTCAGGCATTGAATGAAAAGGAAGACCAAAGAGAATTCCAGAGAAGTTACAGATAAAAATAATATAAATTTTTAAATTAGGAAGAGGGTACAAAACAATATCTAGGTGTTAGGATGTTCCATTTGATAAATTCTCAAGAAGTGGAATGCCAGACCACCCCAATGATGCCTATAAATGGTCATCCCACAAAACTCTCTGTGCATACAAGATAGAGACTTGTGAGACCAATAATCACTGTGAAGTGGTTACAGGGTTAAATAGCTGAAAGTAAACATGCACCAGTTAGCCATATCATGAGCTCTGCATAACACTGGCCTTTATGGGAGAGTTATTCAAATCCACCATTACCCAAAACTGAACCATGTCAAAGCATGTCTTATTTGAAATGTGGAAATAGATTTTTATGAGATAAACACTTTTGTCCAAATTTTGTAGAACCCCCCAAAACACACCATGCTTAGTGTAAGTACTGCAGGAGAAGCTATTTGTGTCTGGTTAAAAAAAACAAAACTGATGCTTGGAAGAAAGTGTATCTTTCAGCAGGACAACACACAAGGTTCAAGGACAAAAAAGTGAAAAAAGGTCCTGCAATGGCCCAGTGAAAACCTTAATCTCAATCTGGCTGAGAATCTGTGACACAATTTGAAAATTGTGATGCTCAGCCCTCATTTGACTAACCTTACCTTAACAACCTGAAACAAATCTTTCAGGAAGAATGACACAAATTCACAAAATTAATATATATTTACCCAATAATATTTTGAGTGATTACAACTACCAAAAGCGGCTCTACAAAATATCTTATTTGTGGCAAACACCTTATTTCCTTTTTTTTTCTTAGTATGTTTTAATAACATAAAGCAATGTCACATTAAAATAATTTAGAATTTCAGAGCATTGAAATAAAAATATCACAGAGAACAAAATATAAGGATTTGATATTCAGTAAAATTAGAGAATTGCAGTTTACTGATTACATAAGATGGCTCTGCATTTATCTGCATGTGTCACATAGGCATGACCTAAGAAAGCCCCTTTATTGCCTGTGTCCCATGCCAGAGTGCTCTTGATGAGTCAGCGTATGCGCATTGCTGCAGTCAAAGTTGTTTATCTTAATGAGAATGACCATTGATATCATTCATTAAATCACTGATAATAAAACCTTCTAGTAGGCTCAATAGGCACCTACTGGCCCATTCATATGAGACTGATGAACACTGATAAATTCCGCTCAATGGAGTGATAACAAACCAATTGGGCTTATTACTGCAGACCTCAGAATTGAATGCTAGGAAGAAAGCTAGGCCAATTTTTATCCATTCCCGTTTACTCCATTACAGTAAGATAGGGCAGGAGCTTTCCACAGGAAAGCTGGCTACAAGGCAGAATCCACACTTGGAAATTACCATACTGACTCATAATGGGCCAATATATACTTGCTAATTAATCTCATTCAATTCAAGAGGAAGCGACTACACACATTGAAAACCAATGAAGATGCATGACATGCAATCTCTGCCCAGTCAATTAGTTTTCATATTGTGCAGTGGGTTTATAGGATGCATTATTACAAGATGCATTACAGAATAAAACAAAAAACAGTACAGTATGAAATATACATAATAAGGGATAAAACAGAAATCTGGCAAAATACCACAAATTCATCAGATACCAAAAGGTTTCTTCACAGAGTGGCTAGTGTGACACTCCATGATTCAGGAGTGATTCAGGAGAACCTCAAAGTAGCCAGTTGAGGTGGTTTGGGTATGTTGTAAGAATGCCTTCAGGATGGCTCACCACTAGAGCTGATCTGGAATTCAGCAGTAGATCCAGGAAACATTGGAGGGATTATATCTCTTATCTGGCTTAAGATCACCTGGGAATTCCCCAGGAACAGCTGGAATTTGGAGCTGAAGACAGAGAAGGCTTCGGTGACCTTCTTGAACCTGTTGTTGTGACACTCTCCAGGAAAAGTGGTTTCAGAAAATGTGATAAGATGATAAAACTGTTAAAGTGGGCAATCCAAGTTATTATAGTATGGCATAGTGTAGCATAGTATAATATAGCAGTGGCCAGAAGATAGAAGCTTTCACTGATCAGCATGTAAAGTTGGGGTTGAGCCTGTTACCTGATTGACAAAGACTTCTCTTGAAGCATCCTATCTGTTCCACAGTTTTCTAAGAAGAACTACTCAGGGGATGGGCAACTCCCAGTCAGCAGGGAGAATATCCTGCATGCGGAGGACTATGTAGGTGGATGACAGGAGGTGACAGAAATTTCTAAAGTACTGGTGTAAGGACCAGTGAGAAGTTATGTAGCTAAAGATAGTTAGGTGAGACTGTGGGCAGCAGAGTGGCCACAAAAGCCTGAGTTGGAAGTTCTGCGAATTCACAGTCTAAACAAATAAGAACAATGAGTGGGCCATAGGTGGGAGGGTGCACTACGGGTTATACGAGTGCATGGAGAGGGAACAAAGCAAGATGTTTCAATGTTTATATTCAGATTTTTTGTTTGAGAGAGATCCCCCGTGACCCTTGACTGCAGAAAAGTTTGTATAGGTAGGCTAGAGGTCAGTGTTTTGCCTGTTTTGCTATGAAGTAAAAGAGTAAATATGCCCATTTGTCCAAGGACATAAGCTGTTCATTCCTGCATGTTGTCTGTGTGTGCCTTTCTCATCTTAGAGTTCATTACAGTGAAGAAAATGGTGGTCAACTGGTAATGGAAACCAGAAGAAATGTTATCCACTGTACTATCATTCTACATGTTGTAAGTGGACAAAAACAATAAATATATTGGAGGTTGGGAAAAAGCTCCTAATGTAGGTGAACACTGGGGTTATAGCCGCACCAGATCTTGTTATTAATTTAGCACTATTTAAATAGGGGTGAGGTCAATTATAAGTAAAAACTGCAGACATTTTATCCTGAGAGTGTTTCTGAATCCTTTACGACTGATAAGGTTTTATTGTGAATACCCCTTTCTGAGCATTGTATTTATTATATGGATTGTATAATGTCTTAAAATATAATATAATATGTATGAAATATAAGCAATCTATTTATCCCTAGGTCCCAGTTTGTCTGGCCCTCATGAATTGGTTAGAGTGCAAAAATGCATTGACCTGGTGGACATCAAGGTTTCAACTGTTGATACTACGGCTATATTGAGTATTTCGACATTTTATTTATTTAACACCATGAAATTAAAGACTATTTGTTTGCCTATGTTTTGAAAAATGTTTAGTATGTTGGAAGCCTTTGTGCTTAAGTGAATTTTTTTTAAAGTGGAGGTTGGGTATTTGTGAACCTGTAGTATTTACATGAACCAAAAAAAATTAATAAATGGCATGGCTGTTGTTTAGTTTAAACCTAATAAATATGTTGCTTTGAGATGCAAATGAAATTGCTTTACAGACATTTATACTGTATTGTAGCTGTATTTACAGTCATGAATGGTACAGTTAAGAAGCTGTTTGACTCACTCCTAGTGGTGCTGTGGTTGCTCGCTATTGGCTTATGCATATTACATCTAATGACGTAACAACCCTACCTATAGTACCAAGTGTTTGGTCACTCACAAGTTCTTATTGTTTAGAGAAAATGAAAGAACAATCTTTGTACTGGATTGGTGAAGAGAGAAATGTATATTTTTGTACATAAAAACAAAAATTAAACTTTGCTCTTACCTTGGTAAATCAGCAAATGAAACACTAACGGATTTTACAGAAGCTGTATGGTGGTCAAGCACTTATCCACGGGGTTGTGTTTGCCTGTTACTGAATGCTTCTACATGGTAATGCCCCTCCACATAATTCTGTCTTTGAATATACACACTGGCACATAATGATATTATCCCCATTAAGCATACTCTTAAGAGATTGTGTTCTGTTTATGCACTTTATGGTCAATGCTGAACACTTATTTGTGGTTGTGACAGAGGCAATCTGTGTATATCTGCTACCATATCTACTTTCAGCAATTATACAAGAAGGGATGGCATATGCTGTGGCTCAGGAAACTTCTGTGAAGGGTGTGTATAAATTATACTTCAATAAATTTGACTTACATTGTGAGCCTGAACAATTTAACTAAGTTGTTTGCACTTTAGCTGAATACAATGTAAATTTACAGTACTATGACTCTGTAATAATAATAATAATAATAATAATAATAATAAATTATATTTATAAAGCATTTTTTTCACTACTCAAAGCACATAGACAGAGGGGAATGTCTTCAATCACCACAAATGTGTAGCACTCATGCAATGGCAATTGCAGGAATTATTGCACCAGTTCTCTCACCACACATTAGCTATTAGGTGGTGAAGGGGTGAGAGTTAGCCAATTACAGACAGGGGATGATGGGAGCCATGATGGGCAATTTAGCCAAGACATTGGGATAAACCCTACTGTTTTTTCAAAAGATGCCCAGAGATCTTTAATGACCACAGAGAGTCAGGACCTTGTGTTTAAAAAGTTCCTTGTGATGGTATTTGTTATATTAAAATAAGGGTGAATACATGCAAAGCAAATTGATACATACCCTGGTAATACCTGTTTTCATATGTCAACTGACACTTGAAACTATCTGTAACATAGGCAATAAATTAGTGGTCATTAGGGTAATTAATTTTTTATGAGAAAATGGGCTCAATGGTGGCCTAGCCCAACAAACCTTCATTCTAAATATAACAATACAATGCTTTGAAGTTTTGTTCTCAAGAATCCATGCCACCAGATCAAGCCCAATTTGATGCTTATTGTTCATGTTGTTAAAGTATTTATCGATTTACCTAACTAAAGTGTGTCCATGAAAGTCCATATAGTGCTCTATTTTTATGTAAAAATGCACTTTTTGAGAATTTGCATGTATCAGAATTAAGTGTTATATGTCTTTTAACCTGAATGTGGTCTCTTGCAGAAAGCAGAAATGCACCGCATATTTCAAGTCAGGATCCCACCGGTCCATCCTTAGGCTGTCAGTGACAGCCCAGACAGGTAAATTAAATAGAACCAGTGAGCAGACCATGTTCTAAAATAAAAAATAAATTTTGATTTATGTCCAGCTCCAGCAGCTTACTCCTAGCAGATGTTATGCGTTGCCTCTGGAGATGGCAGATTAAGAAACCAATGTGGAATAAAACTATAAACAAGAAAGTGAGGAATGGGGTCCCAGAGGATGCCCCGTTAAGATGAATGTATGCAGGATGAAAACAAATATAAGCATCAGGTTGTTTGATTCAGCTCGGCATTACACCATTAGGTAAAAAGGATTTCAGAGGTATGTCGCTCCCTACTCCTCTGAAGTTTGAGCAAAATTAAATGCTGAGTCCCAGTGAAGCTTCATTTATATTTGTTCGAGGCCAAAAGAATCAAAGCTTCATGGGTGGAGGAAGTGACCACATTGGTCTCACAGCAGTTTGTCTTTCTCCATTCTAAACAAAAAGATGAAACAAAAGTAGCGGTGTCACATTCTTTTCGTTCCTCATATTAATCCAGGCGAATCCTGTAAAATGTTTCCCAAGCTCACGTATCTAGACAAAAACTTGAATATGTAAGGTTAATGTTCACTTTTTTCTTATTTTAATGAATCTTCTCTTTTATTCTCACTTCGTTGTTCTAAAAACACCTATATTAAAATAAAGGGGGCAGAAAATTAAAAGAAAGGCATTTATCTACAAATTCTGAGTTTAAATGTTTTAGTCATCTTTGTCGTTTGACTCTAGATATCAAGTTTTTAAAATTTTCTGTTTTTTGGCATCCCTCATCAAGTAAAGTTCATACAGAAAAATTTTCAATGTTTTTTTTACTACTTAAAACATTTATATAATGTGTTTTAATCTGTGTTTTTGGTATTTCAGATATTCACTTTGTAGTTTTTGCATATTTGTGCACATTTTCAATATATTCTGTTCTGTCTACGCTATATTGCTTTCTTTTTTGGACAATTGCCGACATTTTATGACCATTTTTGCAAGTCATATTGTGTATGGTAACCATGCTTCTTGCCTGCTACGTGACTCAAAGATGATGTAAATTTGAGTGCCATTATATCTCACTCAAAATAGATTTTATAATATGTATGAAGATTTTATAATGTATTTTATTTGATTTCTAGACAAGAGTTTCTATTAGCATTATTAAGGGGTATGAGCTATTATTTGTCTAAGGACATTTTGCAACATTTTCTTTAACTTCGTCTGGTTTTGTGAAATGGCTTTGCTAAACGGATTATCTCTGTTTTTTATTTTGTTTTTAGATTTTGTCCTGATATTTGATTTCACACTGCCTACTTTCTTCCAGTAATTCTACTGTCAACATGTTCCTATTTGTGCGTAATCTTCTTCAGTCCCGTGCTTCTTAGAATAGATTAAGCTTCTGAGATGACTCTACTGTAGTTTAGGGTCTGTTGTTTAATATTCATTTTCCTGGTTTCTTCTTAATTCTATACAGTTCATAACATTGGTTCAGTGGGCACATACTCTATGCAATTTTAAGTTTTAATTACTGTTAAGCAGACAATTCTAATAAAATGTACAGAATACGTGCTTGTAATCCAGTAGATGAATCTGCTTTTTAGCATGTACAGAATGATTATAACTTCAAGGATTAAATCAAATTGATTCCTGTGTATTTCAGTGATTATTCCACTTTTCCGTTAGCAGTGACTCCTATCTCAAGGCCTACATTTACATCGGAGTACTTAGGTTGTAATAGAAAAGACATTTTGCTTAAAGTATTAAACAAACAGCATGATCTGGTCTGCAGGAGAGAAGCAGAGAGTGAAGTATGAATAAAAAGGTTGATTTCAGGTAAAATGTAGAGGAGTGAAGAGCATGAGACCTCATTTAGCTTTTCATAACCAATGTAACCCATTTTTAATTAAACTCACATTTTGAAAAAAAAGAGAATAAAATGTTAAAAAAAGCTTCTACAGCTTGGCTTATGCTAAATGGATGCTGCTCAACTCTGACCACTTCTTCTGTCTTGTACTCCACTTACCTGACATTTTCCCACTTAGAGTCAGGTAAAGAGCTTGAAGCGATCACTGTGAAGACCAAGAGGAATACTGATTTTGCTGTTGTCAGTAAAGAGAACCAGAAGTTCTTATCTTGATACTTTGCTGTTTGCGCTTGAAAAGTTCAACCCTTTTTAAAAGTGAATTGAACCAGTTTATTTTTCTTTGAATGTATAGAATGAATGGCCCTTCGTATTCAGTTTGTATGTGGGTGAAATGTGAAATGAAACAGCCTGGTGAAATTATGAATGAAACAGCCAATGTTTTAGGGAGTGAACTCCATACAGAATAATCTACCTTAAACAGATTCCATTATTAT
Source organism: Polypterus bichir lapradei (assembly GCA_026402145.1). NCBI lineage: Eukaryota > Metazoa > Chordata > Cladistia > Polypteriformes > Polypteridae > Polypterus > Polypterus bichir. The sequence continues at coordinate 16,967,525 of JANRMT010062849.1, forward strand.
TTTTTAATAGTCATGCAGAAAGAAAAACAAAGTGATTGACAACCATTACACAGTCCATGCTGGTTCTTTTAAGACTAATAATAATCAGCATTCATAAAGAAGTTTTAGTCATATTAACATCTAAGCCATTGCTGTCATAAAAAATTTAATGCATCCAATGAATTCAGAGAAGTACTGAATTGTACATGGACCTGATAGATTGGTAATGTGGTATATTGTCTGTGAATGGCGCTATCAGCTAACCTTCTATTAAACCTTTCTGTCTCTGTCCTGAGAAGTTTACTTTGCTTTTTTCAAAAAAGGAATTTTTGTGGTTTTAAATGAACATTCTTTGTTGGAGGTATCTGTTATTAAACACCAAAAGCTCTTACATAAAAAACAGTACAGGACTATTAAATACATTTTTAGCCTGGTTATTTGGTGTAAGGTCACTGGCCACTAGTACCTATGTTGTCAAAATGTTGAGCAATATAGGAACTGATCCTGGACGGTGTGCTACTCTATTGCAGGGCATAGTCGTGAATATACATATAGCACATTCACACTTTCACTAGTAAAAAAGTGTGAGATATGCTGTTTTATGAAACTAAAGAGCTTGGTGCAAATGCATTCTTATATCCCAATTCATTCTGCAATTTGAAAAGACACCCGACTACTCCTCACACTAGTTTAGGCACACATTAGACGAAAGAGTAGGATTATCAACAACTTTCCAGACGAAAGAATCTTAATGTAGTGAAATGAAAACTTACCAAAACTCAGTGCTCTATCCAGAAAAGCTGCTTAAAATAACATGTTAAATTCAAGATATATTAAAAAGAAAGCTCAGAATGAGCCAATATAACTATCATTTGAATTAATATAATATGTGGTGTACAGATTTAGTGTAATTCATTTGATTAAACTGCAAATAATACAGAAAAATGTGATTATAATGATGTTTTTTTTATCTTTGTATGTATTTACTTAGTCTTCAGCAGAGGTCTCAACCTTGTTTTTTAAAAAGCTGCAGTGGTTGTAGATTTTCATTCATACCACTTTATAAATTAGTTCCCAATTACTGCTGCTAATGGAACGCACTTTGCCCGGATAAACCATGTAATTAAATAAAGGACCCTGTATCATAAACAGAAAGAATTGGCTTCTAATTATAAAACTGGTTGTGGCAAAAAATGGATGCTGTTGCAGAACTCCAGAGGTGAATCTGAGACCCCTACATTAGAGCTTGGCAGTGCTCTCGCTTTGACATATCAGACACTTTTAATATTGTTTGTTTTGGTTTTCTGAAAAAATCATCCAAATGTTTTTAACCTGGATCAGTTCAGCGTTTATTATTTAAAGGCAACTGGTTAAGGGAAATATAAGCAATTTGGGTTTTATTATCTCAAAAATTGAGTGAATTAAAATCAAGGCAACAAAGTGTATACCATTAGCAGCAGTAACTGGCTACTAATTAAGAAACTGGCTGGAAACAAAGCATACAAGGCCTCCCAGAACTGAGTTTGAAAACCCTCGCCTATAGCATCTCACTATTGAAAGCTGAAAATGAACAAAGTTCTGTGGTCGCAGTGTTGCACTTGACCCCATTGCACGGTCCATAATTCCATTCTAACCTGCATCTGTTATTTCAAACTTCAGCAAAGCCAACCAATCAGTGAAGTAAATCACACCATCTTGTGCATGTCACAGCCAAATCAGTTAATCTGCAGGGCTACAGTATGAGTGGCACCCCTATGACAAGAATCAGCTCAGCCACTAAATCACACAAATTCCCAGGGTTTAACTGAAGCAAGGATGAAAGCTGTAATCATGTTGTTGACATGGAAAAAGGGTCTGCTGCAGCACAGTGATGAAGGGGTTCAGCTGATCAAGGTGGTGTTATAGATGGCTGTTCTGTTCTGGATTGTTAAAAACATTGTCATGTTTATCTGGTTATTTTCCATGGCATTTCATGGTTCCATTAATAAACATTTTTCAATTCAAAGAAAGACCAGCTTATATAAAGAATATATATAGCACTGTTACATTCTCTAAAAATCTGCTTGTTTTGAGTTACAAGATTATTATTCATAAATATGAATTGATAACAATATATTCTGACAGATTGAATATTTAGTTACAACCTTTTGATATACTGCATATGGTTTTATTACATATATATATTGTCATGGACAGCCGGGGTCCTTGCCCGGGCAAGGACACCTCTTCACTGAGAGGACTGGGGGAACAAGCCTGGTCAGGACAATACCTCCGACACAATGCTAGATGGCAGCCCCCCTGGGTTGCAGTGGTGCCTCAGACTCTTGCAGGGCTTCATGGGAGATGGAGTTGAATACTGCTGCTGAGCCTTGGCGATCAGTTCTTTTACACCACACCCGGAAGTACTGCCAGAATTAGGTCAAAGAGCACCTGGAGTACTTCCGGGTGTATTATAAAAGGAGCCAACAGCCACTGCTTGTGAGGAGGGAGACAAAGCTTGCCGAGGAGGAGTGGAGGAGAAAAAGAAAAGTAAAGTATAGGATAGGGTTGCGATTGTGCTTGTGCTATTTGGACAGTGTTGTTGGGAGAAAGGGAAGACGTTTCCCACAATGGAGAAGAAGATAAAATCAGGTGTGCTTTTGAAAGTGTGCCTTCTGCATCTGCATCTGTCTGTGTTGGGTTAAGCACTGTTATATCTCCATCTACTGTCATTTTATATATATATATATATATATATATATATATATATATATATATATATGAAGCAAATTTGAATTAAAATAAGATCCCAATATGTAAGTGGGAGTAGGCTCTGTAAAGAATGTGGATCAGAGCATTCTCCATGCCTATATATACTTCTAACAGGCAAACAACAGAGGATTAAGTTGTTCTAAAACCAGAGGTTAGAGCTGTTTCAGGACCAGCCTATCAAAGTTCTTCAGCATGAATGAAGTAATAGCTGGTCTGGTCTGAGGTGTTCAGGATCACAAACTCAGGGAATAGAAGAACATGTGCTGAAGGGCCCAATATAGCTGGCTGGCATATATTTTCAGCAGCCTGAGTCCATCTGACCTTGAGCCCTTGGTTGCACAGAGTTTCCCCAGCATTGTCATCACTTGATCAGCAGAGACAGACAGTCTAGGAAGTCGAAGGGACTGGAAACAAAAGGTAAGCAATAGTTTAGCAAGTACATTTGTTAACAGTTAATTTATTATTGTTGTTGCTTACATATGGTTTGTTATAAATTCTAATCAGCCAGAAAAACTATTACAGTATATTACATCTTGCATTAACTGTGCCAGGACAACGTTCTATTCATGAAATATCTCAGAATAGTGACTAGCAGTCCAAATACATCAAAACATTGCATTTATTCATTATTAAACACATAAAGTACAGAGGAAAGTAGAATGCAAGTAAAACACTGCAGTCTCTCTGAGTCTACCTGAATAGGTGTTGAATCCTTTTCTATTCTGTGAGGTTCTCACCTACTTGATGCACCAAAGTACTACTGTTTTTTTTCTTTGCATCCTATAGCTCTATCATTTTTTTAACCTGATCTTTTTCTCCTGCTTTTCACACTAACTCTTGCACCAAGTATAGACTCAAAGATAGCTTTGCAATGTCTGAAGCTCCCTCCAGGTTCAATTTTCATCAAGCCCTACAATGACTGTCATGGCCCCAGCTACCCCAGCTTGTGGCCATTTACTGCCACCTGTTAACCAGAACACCCAGCAGTTTTTTTACAAGCCTTCCTTGTCAATCTTGCCATGTGGTGCTTGAGTACCTGCTACCTAGTATCTAAGTCAAATATACCATACATATTACCACTCAGACCTCTTTTGATTCTGTCTTCTAGTGGTAGCCCTACCATTTGTTCTACTTGGGCACTCGACACAGCCACTGGTAACTATCTCTGCATACTAGCTTATTTGGGCAGTGTGATAAATGGAGTAAAGTTCTACTGGAGATGTCCAGAAGAGAGAGAGATGACTACGCTAGAAGCGGGGTAACATCTGAAAATGCCAGATAACCATGACAGATTACATTCAAATGATTTATCAGTTTGTGGTTACTTGGTACTTCATGGCTGTGCTGGCTGGGCACCTGTTCACAGCATCTGCACACTTTAGTCATGAGGTTACCCCTGTCCTGCATGTAAATTTTCAAATATCTGTGCTTTCTTACCTTTATAGCTGTGCCACTATTAATCAGTTTGTGCCCTGTGTGGTTACTTTGTACACTGTATTTGTGCTTAATAGCTCCTTTTTTATACTTGTAATTTAACTTCTGTCAGGGATGGTCCCAAAACCATTGTGTTATTAGGTTTTCATAGAAAAATTTGAAGGAAAAGAAAAAGATTAAATTTAGGATGTTTTCCCAAGAACATTTTTTGTTATTTAAACAGATTAATTGATTTTTAAATGATTCAAAGTATAGACACATTTGATTTTTGCCACTGCAGCTAGCAAGGCATTTTGGGAAAGCTTCTTATTCACATAAAAAGTTACAGACTCTTTTGAGTGCAAAGGATTTCAGTTACTTTTTTTTTGGAAAAAAGAAGTGCCAAGTTTAAAACAAAAACATCCTATTGATTTGATGACAAACACAGGTTGTCATGCATTTAATAAATAGTTAATTATCTTTTTAAGCAATTGCTTAAATTTATAGATTCAAGTCTATATGCCGTAGAAAGCTAAACTAGTGCCCATTTTGAAAGTTGACAGACTGGATATTTCAAAAATTAGATATAATAAATGACCTTTATATCACTTGGCTAAGAAAATAGATGCAGGAATAGTGACATAATGGAATATTTGCAAACTCTCACAGTGGTCTATTAAAGAATCACTGTGGCATACAGAGACAAATGTATAACTGTTTGAAAAAAGAAACTTCTGCAGTTTTTTTTACTGGAAAAATGCCTGACCTTTGAAACAAAGGGAAACTTAGCTGCCAAGTGAAAACCTTAAAATAGGCTGTGCAACGGTCATTTTGGCAGAGGTGAAAACAATGGTCAAACATGTAAAAACATGGAATACAGAATTTAACCAGAAAATTGCAAACCTCATATATAACAATAAGTAAATGAATGACTATATGTATTCTCTGTGAAATGTGCCTTGTTGTCAGTCCTGGGGCCAGTGAATGCAACAAAGTTTAGCATTTTGAGACACAAGGAATTGTTTAGATTAGATAAACTTTATTAATCCCAAGGGGAAATGAAGATGTATACAGAAAAAAAAACAATGACAAAATCAATACATAAATAAATGAATGTATATTCTGCAGAAATAGCCAAATGAACTCAAAGAGTATAAGTCTGGGACATTTGGAGAAAGCAATGAATAGCAAACAGAAAATATCCTGAGGTGCTTCTTAGCTCACTGTGGAGGGGATGAAGCGGATTTTGCATTATGTCATCTAGTTTTACCGCAATTCTGTTTTCTGCAACAGCTTGCAGTGTGTCCAGGATTAGCCATGTGTTGAAGCAGGTTTTCCTATTAAGTTTGTTCATGCATAGTGCATCTTTTGAACTCAAATTGCTGTCCCAGGAAACTACAGCGTGGAACAATACACTGGCTATTGCGGATTGGTGAAACATTCCCAGTAGCCTGCTGCATACATCAAAAGACCCGAGACTCCTCTGGAAATAAAGTCTGCTCTGGCCTTTCTTGTACAGTGCCATTGTGTTGTCAGACCCGTCTAGTTTGCTGTTTTGGTGTTACCCCTGGTACTTGTAGTTCTGCACCACATTCACATCCTCTCATCCTATTCCTCTATGGTGAATAGTCTCTTTTTGGTTCAGCACCAAATCTTTTGCCTTGCTATTGTTGAGCTGCAGGTGCTCCAGTGTTATAAAATACCATTTCTGACACAGAGTTCTTGAGCCTCAAACTGCTGTCTTTTGGTTAGGTAGTCCATGATCCAGTAGAATTTTTGTGGCATTAAGATGCATAGCCTTGAGCTATTTCCCTAGTCGATAAGGCAAAATGGTATTAAAGTCACTGGAAAATTTAAAGAACATTATTCCAACTGTGGTGCCATTTTGTCTCTGTGAAGAATGTGGATCAGTGCATCCTCCATGCATATATATACTCCTAACAGGCAAACAACAGAGGATTAAGTTGTTCTGAAACCAGAGGTTAGAGCTGTTTCAGGTCCAGCCTATCAAAGTTCTTCATCATGAATTAAGTAATAGCTGGTCTGGTCTGAGGTGTTTGTGATCACTGGAATACCCTTTCTTTGGCACTGGGACTACACAGAATGGGGAAAACTTCTACAAACTCAGGGAATAGAAGAACATGTGCTGAAAGGCCCAATATAGCTGGCTGGCATATATTTTCAGCACCCTGAATTCATCCGACCCTGCAGCCTTGGTCCTGCAGAGTTTCCCCAGCATTGTCTTCAATTGATCAGCAGAGACAGACAGTCCAGGAAGTTGAAGGGACTGGAAACAAAAGGTAAGCAATAGTTTAGTAAGTATATTTGTTAACACTTAATTTGTTATTGTTATTGCTTACATAATTCAAGAGGAGGGTTTTTTAAAACTGAGGCCTTTTATACTAAAAAAAATACCAGAATAGACGTGCCACTTCTTTATTTGAAAACAGTACCAGATCAGGGGAAGAGTGAACATGACTAAGAGAATAAAACTGAATAAAAAAAAAAAAAGTACCATCAATTTACACCAGCTGTTACAGACTCAAATCAAATGTATGTTTTTATTATATAATGGTAATAAAAACAGCAGCTCACTAATCAAAATGGTAAATGCAGGGAGGACCCAGTATTGAACCCACAACCTCTTGAGTATGAGACAGTGGTTGTTATTGCTGCACCAGCCAAGTCTACTTCATACCCTAACCCAATTTCTTTTTCATCAGTTATATTCTTGAATAAAAGAGCCCTTTTGTGAAAGTGTTTATTTGATATTTGGACTTCAGTCTTCACACATTATACACTTCACATCATTATTAGTAAAACATGAAAAAAGTTCCTGTTTTAGTTATGTGTTCAACATTTCTTGCCTCATATTTCCTATCATCCTAAATTTACATAGATCATTTTAGACATGGGACACACATGAAATGTATGTGTTCCAAATAACAATGTATTATTTATACAATTCCCAACTCCTCACACCCAGATAAATAGACTATGAGAATTTTCTGTCCGACTTCAGCTGTGTTGGTGGGGGATGAGTGAGCAGGCTGCTTGCTGCCAGTGCTGATTGACATATTTGCAACACAAAGGCACTGATGATGAGGTGTGAGGGAATTTAAAGTGACCCAGCATTACAACTTTTTCGTAGGTTTCAGGGATTCTAGTGTTAAGTAATACTATACATAACATTTTGATATATCCTTTTATTAACACTAGAATTACCAGAGCCTACGAAAAAGCTCGTAGATCCGTCCCACCTTAAATCGCTTCTTAAAACCATTCTCACCTCTCCGCCAGCGTCTTTTGTTAATCTAAATGTGCTGATAAAAGAAAAGCTGCAAGTAGCCGGCTATTCCATCCCCCCAACGACTTAGAACGTGCACAAACTTCTCCCAGCTCATGCCTTGATTATCTGGGAGTGAAGTGGAGTTTTAGAGTGGAAATAATAGATCATTATTTGGAATACACGCATTTCACGTGTGTTCTGTTTCTACAGTAATCCATGTAAACACATTTTTAAAATTTTTTCATATTGTAGTAGTAAATGACAAAATGTAAGTATAAACTATATAATGTATGAAGCCTGAAGTCCAAATATCAAACACATTTACAAAAGGTACAAATATAACAGAACAAGTATGCTTTTATTCAAAAATATAACTGAAGAAAAAAGCCACCTTAGCATGCCACATTGACACATACTTACTACAACTGCGACAGTAGCATAATGGTATCAGCCACTGACTAGTATTCAAAAGGTCATGAGTTTGATCCCGCGCAAATCAGTTTTGAGACGTAAACTGCTGTTATTCTTACTATTTTATAATAAAAACATACATTTGATTTCAGTGTGTAGCAGCCGGTGTAATATCTCATACTTGTAAAGGTTAGTTTTTTTTTATTCACTTTTCATTCTCTCAGTCGTGTTCAGGATCCTTCCCTACACCCCCCACCCCAAATTGAGAATGCTGTTTTCACATAAAGATGCGTTGTAGCTCTGCAGCGTATTTGTGACTGCATTCTCGTACCAATGCTTGCGAACTGAAGAGCCTGCGTGCACTTTTCGTGGCATTACACGTCTATTTTTTTGAGCATGCCCATGTCGCTCAAACACAGGAACATATGTTGGTGTACAAGAATAACAAGTGCACTTTTATTCTAGACTATATGTGAAGAAAAAATAAAGCAAGTTACAGTAGGCGGTTGATACGACAGGTTGCGTGGTGCAATGCTAAGAACTGCTGATTTCCGATCCGTGCTATATAAAATCATCACATTCAAATATTAACAATTCCCACACACCCTTCCTACATTCACGACATTGTACTTTCTTCCCTATACAAATAACATTCGAGTATAGCGCGTCTTCAAATAAATCACATATTCAAACCCGATCTGACGCTGTTTGTTTTCAAATAATATTGCATTAGTGCGATGATGTTTTTACATATATTGTCTCTTTCATTCATCTTGCGGTTTGTAATCAGTGACCGCGTGGTTTTTCCCTGATCTTGCCAGTTCGCACATGTTGCTGTATGGTGGTGTTTCTTTTGTACTCCAGGACATGCAGAAGACAGAACAGTACAGAGCAGTAAGTTCAGCGCTATATGCAATCAGACAGGCAGAGAAGGCACTAGATATATAAATAAACAGGGAAGGCACTGTATAATAGATATATAAAACACAGCTAAGGGGATAGATATATAGATAGGTAGGAAAGAAAGGCACTATATGATAGGCAGACAGGGAAGCTCCTATATAATAATAAAATTACTGTTATTACTATATAGATAGACAGGGAGTTCAATCAGGCAGAACGGCGAAGGTAAAAATAAGTAAATTTTCTCCCTACCGGAGATTCGAACTCGGATCTCTTGAAGTACAGCAAGTCTGCTGTGCTCTAAGTGATGAAATCTTACCAGTACGCCACGGAAGCTGTTGTAAAAGTCCTGACCCTTTTATGAAAGTGTATTTGCTCTTTGGCTGTCAGGCTTCATACATTTTATAGTTTATGTCTACATTTTGTGACATTTATTACTAAAATATGAAAAAGTTTCTGTTTTAACATTTTGTTTACACAGATTACTGTAGAAACGGAACACACATGAAATGCGTGTGTTCCAAATAACAATCTATTATTTCCACTCTAAAACTCCACTTCACTCCCAGATAATCGAGGCATGAGCTCGGAGAAGTTCGTGCACGTTCTGAGTCGGTGGGGGGATGGAATAGCCAGCTGCTTGCAGTTTGTTTTTATCGGCACATTTACAGGACAAAGGAGGCTGGCGCAGAGGAGAGAGCGGTTTTAATAAGCGATTTAAGGTGGGACGGATCTATGAGTTTTTTCGTAGGCTCTGGTAATTCTAGTGTTAAACAAATTCTTTAAAAATAATGCTTTTTCATTTATGCATTTAGCAGTACTGAGCAGAGCATTCTATTACCTGTATATAGACTTGAGGATTATATTGAATTGTCAGGCACTGCTCTTAAATTGTTTAGTTCATACCTGTTTACTAAGTTTCAATATATAAAGCAATATGATGTATACTATGTTATCATGGAGGAACAGGATGTTCATGTTATATTGAAAACTTAAATATGGTGTCCCTCAGGGTTATAGTTCAGAAGCAATAGTTTCAGAGATACGCTAATAACACTCTAATAACCTTTACTATTGAATCAGTGTTGTGATGTATCTTTATTTGTTACTAAGTTACTGTTTTGATGACTAAAATATAGCATATATGAAAACTACTTATCCAAACACTGTCAACTTTTACCTTGAAGGGCCATTGTGGTATGACAGGTCCACAGCTGGGAAATTAAGAGCCTGTTTTAAATAAATGCATAATTGAATGGCTGGCTTGATTCCCATGGGTGTGTGTGCTCCCACAGCTGTGGGAGGTTGGAGAGGTAATTAAGGTGAGACACCCAAAAACTGGAGGGTGCTGTCTGTCTCAGTTACTTCATTGGGTTTCTGCTCGAGATTGTAGCGCTGCTCCCACGGAGGCGTATAAAGGAGAACCGGCATGAGAAAAAAAAGAGGGGCTGTGGGAAAAAGGGAGACTGACTGGGAGGAAAAACAAAGAAAGACAGATTGGAAGAAAAGAGATTAAAGGAAGGAGAGAAGAAGGTAGGAAGTCTAAGAAGCCGATGCAGGTGAACAAGAGAGGGAGAAGGCAGGCAGCCGGGTGGAAGTTGCTTGGGGAGTGTACGGCTGATGCTCAGGGGCTGAAGGAGGTCACTCTGGCTAAGTGACCTGGGAGCTGAAGAGTGACACGCTGCTTGGTTGGAGCAACTCACTACATAAGGCTGGAGAGAGGCAGTACGGCTGCAGGGGAATTGGTAGGATCAGTGAGGGCTCCTGCTGGCAACCATGGACCTCAGGGATGTGAGCCAGACTGTGGGAGTCGTAGTGTGGACCCAGTAGTGTGGGGCTAACCCACATCGTCACGGTCATAACGGAACCCACATTAGGTGTTATCTTTGACAGACATTTAGTAGTTATATTGCTGAACTAACCACTGTTTTTTTCTCAGTTTGGAAATAAAGCATTGTAAATACAATTAGTCATTAATTCAAGCATTTATTAAAAAAAAAAAAAAGTTTAACACTGTAATTCTGTTCAAAATGTTTTATTTCCAGCCTGCATCGAATACAAAATGGTGACATGAGGATCATCACTAGAACCAGGAACTGTAATTATTTACTAAAGTTCTTAAGTCTTCAAAATCCTGCTTCTGACATGTAAAGCTGGCTTCAGCTGCGTTCATGTAACTGAACTTATTTAAATTAACTAAATATTTAGAAGCACATTTTATAGTGATCACCTGGGGAGAGTTGGTGCCCAGAGATGTTTTTATTTAGAGCAATAGAACAGCCAAGATATGAAAAGAACTTATATGAACTAAAAGTAGATGCAAGAAGAATAGCCAAAATCAAAAAAAAAAAAATGTTGCCAAAAGAAATATAGAAAAAGTCTTAACACTTGGACAGTTTCCCAGAACTCATGATATTTGCTGTTTGCTTTTGTTCTTCTGTCTTTGATCAAACACTTAGATAACTATTAGTTGCTGCCATCTCACATAGGCAGAGAGTGATGAGGTAAACAACATGGTTGTGACCATTCAGTGAACAACACAAAATGACACAACAGTGAAATGAATAAACACAAAGAATGAATTAGCATAAATTACCAAAATTGCACAAATCAAACTAGGGAAGTCCAAATCATGGATTCATAATTATGTCTCCCTGTTAATGAGTGCCTTCTAAACACACTCATCAGGCTTTACTAGGTGAAGACGATGAGACCTTCATAATGGAATTTCCATTCCAATATCTGACCCTTGCACTGTATCAGGTAATATACTTTATTACCTTGTCTTGTAGAATCCAAAGTCTTTTGCATCTCATACTTCTGTTTACCACTTACCTCCACTATTTGTGGGGGTGACATAACCCAACATAATATACTGTACTTGAGAAAAACAATTTTTTGGCAAAAGGCATACAAAATGTGGTGGAAATTGAACACTTTATATTAGAGCAACTTTTAGGGATGTAACTGTGGTATAGTGGGTCCACAGCTCACTGAGCAAAGGCCATTCATTTTTAAATAATCACCGCACCCGAAGCGGCTTCGTGAAGGGGGCGTTGTTGTGGCGAGCCGCGGGACACTCGGGGTTGTGGGTGTTTCTCACCGAGTGCACAGGTGAGGAACTGCCCACATCCGTGATTGCTCCCGTGGCTAATGCTACAGCTGTGATGGCCCCTCTTCATTTAAAAGAAGCGCGAGTCGGTTTTGGGGGAGGAAAAAGAAAGGGAAGGAAACGGAGGTTGGAAGCAGGAAGGAGAGAAGAGAGAGAGCGAGCAAATCGGTGCAGCAGGAAGGAGGCGAGCAAACGCTCGCAGGCAGCTGAAGGCCGCCTGGGTGTTTGTCCAACACCCGGAAGAAGTGATTGTGGTCGCCCCCGCAGAAGTTTGTTTTTTGCAGGGCGGGAGTGACCGGGAAGGTGCAGGACTCTCCGCGGGAGTTAGCGGGAGTCGGGACTTGGGACGCGGTGTCCCTAACGTGAGAGCCTTGGCCGTTAAGGGATTCCCAAGTAGCTGTCTGGAGGAGCCGACCGGAGCCAAGGATCGGTGAGGCAACTGACAGCAGTAGCAGTAGTAGATGCAGGAAGAAGGTCAGCTGCAGAGTGAGCATTTCCCTTGTTGCCGGGCCCTGATGGGTGAAGCAAGAGGGACGCTAGTTTTAATTGAAGGCACCGAACTTGTTGTGGATTTTTAAAGACTGCTTCCTGAAAGATCATTTTAACCTCTGATTTTTAAGGATTGTTTTTTCTAGTGTTTTAACTTCCACGTTTTCCTTTTAATGGATTATTTATTGAAGAACTTGGAATCACTGCACTATTTATTTGAACACCTGTTTTGTTGACTGTTTTTTAATAAAAGCACTATTGCACTTTTTCTTTACCATCCCCTTGCTCGAATTATTTGCCTTCACTGACTAGCTCATCGGTAACATTACCGACGGTGTTGGGTTCAAGAGCTTCCTTAACAGCGATGGGAGTGTGGAGCCAGAACCCGCATCGTCACAGTAACTTTTGGAATGGAAGCCTATTTGCATTTATGTGCTAATGTTCCTTTACAATCTGCAACATTTTTGTATGATAATTCCATCTTGGAAAGGTTCTTCAACACCCTGCTTCCGTAAATCCAATATAAGTACAAAATGGGTAGGTAACTTTTAGAAAATAAAAGGACATGGGTTCGATTTACCTATGATCAGGAATCTATAGGACAAAATTACTCCCACTCATACATGGGAGACCTCAGAGAAATGGGAGAAATCAGGATGTTGAAGATTCAGTATAAAAATTAATTATTTTACTTAATACTCTGGACAACAAATTAGATGAGCTGCGCGCACGGATAAAGTGCCAAAAAGACATCACGAACTGCTGCATTTTGGCGTTCACAGAGACGTGGTTGGAGCCCAGCGTACCCGACTGTGCAGTCACACCAGACGGGTTCACAGTTTATCGGGGAGACAGAACGAAGGACTCAGGCAAGTCGAAGGGAGGGGGTGTGTGCTTTATGGTTAACTCTTCATGGGCTACGGATGTGTGTGTCTTAAAAACGCACTGCTCACCGGTTCTCGAGCTGTTGACCATTAAAGGAGACTTTAACAGAGCATGAAGAAAGTTCTCCCTAAATACTATCAGCACATCTCAACCCCCCCAAGAGGTGATCCAACACTGGATCATTGTTACACCTTATTCAAGGACTCCTACAAACCCCTCCCTCGACCAACTTTTGAAAAAGCAGACCATTGCTCTATATTTCTGCTGCCCACATATAAACAAAGACTTAAACAGGAAAAACCGATTTACAGGGACATCTACAAAAGGGACAGTGAGGCTGAGGGGGTCTTACAGGACTGCTATGAAACAACTGATGGGCAGATGTTTGAGGATCGATAGATAGATAGATACTTTATTAATTCCAAGGGGAAATTCACATAATCCAACAGCAGTATACTGATACAAAAAAAAAAAAAAAAAATATTAAATTAAAGAGTGTGGTACGCGGCTGGGGGTGGTACCCAGCCGGGACGACCAGGAGGACCAGAGGAGGGCTTGTGCCTCCTCCAGACCATGAGGGGGCGACCGCCCTGGTTGTGTTGGGGGCCACGGGTAGAGGGCTTGGAAGCCCAACCCTGTAGGGGCCCATGGTCACCGCTAGGGGGCGCCCCAATGCCTTGGGAGCCCTGGACCTCAGCACTTCTGCCACACCAGGAAGTGCTAGGGGGAAGAGGATCAGGGAAACCCGGGGGGCTTCCGGCTACACAGCTGGTGCTTCCGCCACACGGGGGTGTGTCGGTGGAGGCTCCTCAGGAAGCACCTGGAGCCCATCTGGGGCTGCATAAAAGGGGCCGCCTCCCTCCATTCGATGGCGAGAGTCGGGTGGAAGAGGACAGAGCTCGGAGGAGAGGAGTGGAGGCGGTCTGAAGATTGTGAGAGGCATTGTTGTGCAGCCAGGACTTAAAGGGGTGATTGGTGCTGAGGCACTGGGTTCATGCACTTTATTGTATTTAATACTGTAAATAAACGTGTGTGTGGTGAAACCAGCATGTCTACCTGTCTGTGTCCGGGCTAAACCCCACAAGAGTAATAAAAATAATTGTAAAAGCAGACAATAACTTTGAATAATGTTAGCATTTACTCCCCCGGGTGGAATTGAAGAGTCGCATAGTGTGGGCGAGGAACGATCTCCTCAGTCTGTCAGTGGAGCAGGACAGTGACAGCAGTCTGTCGCTGAAGCTGCTCCTCTGCCTGGAGCTGACACTGTTTAGTGGATGCAGTGAATTCCTCATGATTGACAGGAGTTTGCTTAGTGCCCGTTGCTCTGCTACAGATGTTAAACTGTCCAGCTTTATTCCTACAATAGAGCCTGCCTTCCTAACAAGTTTGTCCAGGCGTGAGACGTCCTTCTTCTTTATGCTGCCTCCCCAGCACCCCACCGCCACAGAAGAGGGCACTCGCCACAATGGTAGAACATCTGCAGCATCTTATTGCAGATGTTGAAGGATGCCAACCTTCTAAAGAAGTATAGTCGGCTCTGACCTTTCTTACACAGAGCATCAGTATTGGCAGACCAGTCCAATTTGTCCTCCAGCTGCACTCCCAGGTATTTATAGGTCTGAACCCTCTGCACACAGTCTCCTCTGATGATCACAGGGTCCATGAGGGGCCTGGGCCTCCTAAAATCCACCACCAATTCCTTGGTCTTGCTGGTGTTCAGGTGTAAGTGGTTTGAGTCGCACCATTTAACAAAGTCTTTGATTAGCTTCCTGTACTCCTCCTCCTGCTCACTCCTGATGCAGCCCACAATAGCAGTGTCGTCAGCAAACGTTTGCACGTGGCAGGACTCTGAATCGTATTGGAAGTCTGATGTATATAGGCTGAACAGGACCGGAGAAAGTACAGTCCCCTGCGATGCTCCTGTGTTGCTGACCACAATGTCAGACCTGCAGTTCCCAAGACGTACATACTGAGGTCTGTCTGTAAGATAGTCCACGATCCATGCCACCAGGTGTGAATCTACTCCCATCTCAGTCTGCTTGTTCCTAAGGAGCAGAGGTTGGATGGTGTTAAAGGTGCTAGAGAAGTCCAAAAACATAATTCTTACAGTACCACTGCCTCTGTCCACGTAGGAGAGGGATCGGTGTAGCATATAGATGATGGCATCCTCTGCTCCCACCTTCTCTTGGTATGCAAACTACAGAGGGTCGAGGGCGTGGTGGACCTATGGCCTCAGGTGGTGAAGCAGCAGGCGCTCCATGGTCTTCATCACATGTGACGTCAGAGCAACAGGCCGGAAGTCATTTAGCTCACTAGGACGTGATACCTTTGGGACTGGGGTGATACAAGATGTTTTCCAAAGCCTCGGGACTCTCCCCTGTTCCAGGCTCAGGTTGAAGATGCGCTGTAGAGGCCTCCCCAGTTCCAATGCACAGGCCTTCAGCAATCGTGGTGATACTCCATCTGGAGGATGCAGCTGATGGCAACATCAATGAATTCACAGACTCTGTTACAGGATATATCAGCAAGTGCATTGAAAATGTTGTCACTAAAACCTCCATTTGTATATATCCTAACCAGAAACCCTGGGTAAATGGGGAGATTCGGGCTAAGCTCAAGGCACGGACCTCTGACTTTGGCTCAGGGGACTCTGATGCATACAAAGCAGCCAGGTACAACCTACAGAGGTCCATCAAGAAGGCCAAATGGGGCTACAGGGACAAAGTGGAGTCAAGCTACCACAGCTCTGACACCAAGCACCTGTGGAATGGACTGTGCTGCATCACTGAATATAAAAAGAAAAACACAGTCAGTGTTCAGCCCACTCCATCTCTTGCAGACGAGCTCAACACTTTCTATGCTCGTTTTGATGCAGCCAAAAAAGAACAGGTGCTATATATCCTCAAGGGGGCAGTGAGTCTGTGACTCTGATACTTGAAACGTCAGAAGGTCCTTCAAAAAGGTCAATCCTTGCAAACCTCTGGGACCAGATGGCATCCCAGGCCGTGCCCTCAGGGCGTGTGCTGATCAGCTAGCAGGTGTGTTCACCAACATCTTCAATCTCTCCCTGTGGCAGGCGGTGGTCCCCACTTCCTTCAAGGCATCCACCATCATTCCTGTCCCAAAGAAACCGGTGGTCTCCTGTCTGAATGACTATCGCCCGGTTGCACTGACATCGGTCATTATGGAGTGCTTTGAGCAACTGGTCAAAGGTTACATCTGCTCCTCCCTCCCTGACATGCTGAATCCTCTCTAATTTGCTTACAGAGCAAACAGATCTACAGAGGATGCCATTGCGCTAACAATAAACACTGTCCTCACTCACCTGGAAAGAAGAAATACATATGTAAGAATGCTGTTCATAGATTACAGCTCGGCATTAGACACCATCACCCCCTCAAAACTCGTCTTGAAGCTTGACAACCTTGGGTTGGGGACGACCATCTGCAGATGGATTTTCTCTTTCCTCACAAACAGCCCCAGGTGGTGAGAGTTGGCAAACACACGTCCTCATCACTCATTTTAAACACAGGAGCGCCGCAGGGATGTGTGCTTAGCCCTCTCTGGTATTCCTTGTTCACCCACGACTGTGTTGCAAAACACGGCACAAACACCATCATCAAGTTTGCAGATGACACAACCATTATGGGCCTTATCACTGACAACGATGAGACGGCCTACAGAGAGGAGGTGCTGGCACTGAGTAATTGGTGCCTGGATAACAACTTGTCTTTTAACGTTAGCAAAACCAAGGAGATGATCGTGCAGAAACAACAAGGCGGAGAACACCAGGCCATCTACATCAGCGGTGTAGAAGTTGAAAGGGTTAACAGCTTCAAGTTCCTCGGAGTAAACATTACCGAGGATCTCTCGTGGACCCTTCACATAGACACTCTGGTTAAGAAGCTCGTCAGCAGCTCTACTACCTGAAGAGGCTGAGGAAGTTTGGCATGAGTGCCAACATCACCTCAAACTTTTACAGGAGTGTGGTTGAGAGTCTGCTGACGGGCTGCATTACCGTCTGGTATGGGAGCTGCTCTGCCAGCAGCTGAAAATCACTACAGAGAGTGGTGAATGCAGCAGAGCACATCACGGGTAAGAGTCTCCCTGCCATTGAAGATATTTACCTCCATCGGTGCTTGCGTAAGACAAGCAGCATCATAAAGGACCACAGCCATCCAGCACACCAGCAGTTCTCATTGTTACTGTCTGGCAGACGATACAGGAGTCTGGCTGCTCAGACTACAAGACTTAAGAACAGTTTTTAACCACCAGGCCATTCGACTCCTCAACAGCACCTGAACACTTACATACACTTCCATTACACCTACATTGCTTTACATCTACATTACATTACTCACACACAAACTGTACCTGCATACACTCTGAATACTAACTGGAACATGCATCTGCACTTTATGGAATATGCATCTGTACTTATAAATCATTATCTGTGCTATAACTGTCATTTGTACTTGCTGTTCATTCAACTCATATTGCTCTATAACTTCTTTTAAAATGTACACATTTTATTTTATATAGCTAGTCTATTTTAAATTGTAATTTTATTTTTTTTAATTATTTTTAATTATTTGTTAGCTTTATTGGATCTAGGCTGAGTGACTTGTTTTTCTCGTCATACACATTCCATTGTATATTGACTCTGTGTCAACCTATATATGACAAATAAACCTAAACCAAACCAAACCAAACCAAACTAATAATAAAGAGACTTCTTGAGCTTCAGGAATCAAAATACATTTCTGGAATGTATTTTTGTAAGTGTGGAAATAGTATGATATACCATGAAATAAAGCTAAAAAATTTTATGAGTTACCAATATTAAAACACGAAAAGAGGACATAAAATCCCCAAAATGTTTCTTTTAAACTGAATTACAATTCACTTTCATCTGGCGACTTCTATTTTTTTACTTTTGAACAAAGCAAACTAGTTTTCATGTGATTATGCTGTACATGTAGCCAATGTCACTAAAGTTGACAAACTAACATTGCAGCTGGCTTTTCATGGCATCATTATGCCATTTCTACATCTAAAAATTACTGTGTCATTATCAGAAACTGTTCCATGTTTACATGTAAGGTGGACATACTGCACATACCCATGGTTCATTTTAGTTTAAATTGCGGGTCATGATTACAAGTACAGTAACATTGCTTTACTGTCATTTTATTAGTAAGTGTGAAACATTTTTGTTTATAACTTGTAATAAACCACTATACATTTTTGCAAATATGTCCATTAAATGACATTGTCAGTACAATTTCGACTTACATACAAAAGAGGGTTAAGAATGTCAGCAGGAAGCTATTTGTAAGCTGAGGGCCTCCTGTATTCCTAAAATATCATGAGAAACATTGTTCACAAAGCCATTGAATATTGCAAAGATGTTTTTAAGACCATGGGTCATGAGAGAGATGGAGTGGCTAGTGAAGTTGTTGAACACAGTTTTGCGCATGTATGTGGTTTTATGTATTATGCCAAGAATTTCAAATACAAGTTCACTCTCCAGGTTTCAATTCCTGTTCCCAGTTGTTGTCCATGTGGAATTTGTATATTGTTCAACAGGTGTTCATCCTGGAAAGCTGGTTAAGTTTGATTTAGAGTGTTATGTTACATATGGTGGTGGTTAAAAGGCACATCTAAAGTGGTAGCTTTTCATGGTGATGTTCAGTAAGGCTGTGAATTTATTAAGATGAAAAATGCACTTTTGTAGAATGAATAAGGCATCATCTCTGATTTCATTGATCACGGACACCAATAGAAGGAGGAATTATTGCCTTCAATCAGAAATACGGGGCCACATATTTGGAAAAAATGTTGATTATATGTGGTACAGTAAACGCAGAAAATATTGAGAAACACTTTAAAGGTGTATCTAATTTAAAAATTTATAACAACTGAGCCCAAAGACTGATATACTATTTAAGGCCTACAATACAGTTTTAGCTGATTTTGCTTCCATGCATGCAAAATAATATTTCCTTATTTTAATTTGTCTTGCTATTCTGTCTTTTTCATCTTCATTTTTACCAGGGTGATGCCAAAAAGCACCAAAATTCTCAATTAGTGTTTTTCGTGTACATTCCTTAAAGATATTTCTGTGTAATCAAATCATCAATAAAGCTCCACATTTTAAAGAACTAAATTAGAAGATTTTTTGATTGGAAAAGATCACATTTATTGTCTCTGAGGTAACTAAATTTACTACCTTATCAAAAAGGGAAACTAAGATAGCATGTACCAGTTTCTAAATCTCCTGGAGCTAAACTTAACACAGATTGAATGATATTAATCAGCCAGGGAGCTTTGATTTACTTGCTGACCTTTTTAGAATGTTGATCAAAAAGCTCTGTACTTCTCCACAAACGAGTAGTATAACATAGATAGCAGAGTTACTACTCTGATATATTTTTGGATGATGGGAATTTTGCTTCTCAGCTTTTGCTTGTGTCTAACTGTACATGATTACGCTAAGCCAAAGGCATAAATAAAAGAGGAAAACAGGACATTTCAGTATTTAGAAATTGTTTCTTACTTAAATTCTATGAACAGAGTCCCTATTGCTCCACAAGGCTCAGATATGAGAAAAATGTCTTAATATACAGCAGTTCAAGGAGCAAAATATACTGTAGATCAGTTATCACTATACAAGAGTCACTAACAAAATGGAAAAACAGCTTAGATTTCATTTTCAGCTTTATATGTTGTTAATAAATAAACTTGAATTATATTACAGCATTATTGTGTTATGAAACATTGTTCTAGTAGGTAACTTGTCACAAAAAATAATTCTTCATTACACTTGAGGTCAGTTGTTCATTAACTCTCAACTTTGTGACTGAAAGTGTAACTCCATTGTGACAGGGCCAGTACAATAGGTATCACTGTGGCTTCAGTTCCAGAGCTTGGAGTTCTCTGGACTCTGTCTGTATGAGGTTTTCACTTTCTAAAAATATTTCTCTGGCTGCTTCAGTTTTCCTGCCACATCTCAGTAAGAGCTGCTGTGGAGGAAGAGAAGACCTGCAGAGCTGACGGTTCGAGACAGCAAGGGGAATAGAAGTGGTGCTTGTGACTTAGTGTGACTTATGTAAGGTGGAGAATAAGCGCAAAAATTTTCTCCTGCAGACAGTGTATGATGGCTCGCCTAGTCCATCTCTTTAACTGGGGCAATGTTTGTCCACAATCCCAGGACAAAGGGACATTGGAGCACATCTCGAGCTGCTGCATAAATGCTCTTGGGTAAGACCGATACACCTGATGCCCTAATCATGTGCTGAAACCAATTGCAGAAGCTATGTGCATGGGAATGAACAGCAAATAAAGAACATGTCTAACCATCCAGATGAACATGTGCTACTTTGTGAAGGATGGACAGTAGCCATGTGCATGAAACAAGAAGCCATTGGGAGTCCTGGCAACTGCTAAGGATTGGTATCTCTCTGCGGATTTGGAGAAACATCTTGAATTTCCACAGCACCTTGTCTCAATTTTCATGAAGCCAGATATTTTCCTTGTCTCAGAAACAAGGAAGGAGGAGGAGGCCCACAAGAGGAAGTGGGCCAAGTATGGGGATCCTGTAAACATGGCTAGAAGGCAAGGTCTTCAACTTAACAATTTAGTCTTTGCATCTGTACTCTTACAAAATACTGAGAATTGTATTATATTATGGTCACTTGACCCTAGTGGTTCAATCACTTCTACACCATCAATTGTGTCTTGATTATTACAAAATACTAAATCAAGACAGGCTTCACCCCATGTTGGTGCTTTAACATTCTGTGTTAAAAAAACAGTCACTGATTAAAAACTTCTAAAAACTCCTGGGGCCTCATGTATAAACGGTTCGTACGCACAGAAATGTTGCGTAAGAACGTTTCCACGTTCAAATCATGATGTACAAAACCTAAACTTGGCGTAAAGCCATGAACATTTCCACGGTACCTCATACCCTGTCGTATGCAAGTTCTCTGCTTGGTTTTGCAGACTGGCGGCACCCAGTGTCAAAGCAGTGCTACTGTTCCTGTGTGGTTATCCTTTCTTTTCCTGACGCGGCTTTATAAATACACTGAAATTAACCTCATATTATTTACTAGTTTAATGCATCTGATTGTAATTAACCAGTAACAATATAATGGTCCACAGAATGGTCAAACTGTTCCAAATACCATAGCTGCTTTAGCGTTGTTACTCTCACTTATCCTTATTTTACTTCTTTCAGCTGCTCCCGTTAGAGGTTGCCACAGCAGATCATCTTTTTCCATATTACTCTCACTGCACCACTCTGAGAAGCTGATTGGAAAGAGAATTATCGGTATACAGCATCAAGCACATGCTGCCTCAGCCATGCTTCCTATTTGAACTGTTTCTCACACGGCAAACGCTTCAAACCTTTCCTTTATGGACCTCGTGGTTCAGAAACAGTTTCATCCCACGCACTCAATCAAGTGCTCCTTGTAGAACTATCTGTACTTATAAGTAGAATTACCTCACAGTAAACTTGCACTACAGTTATAATATTGTAGAACCTGAGCCACTTTATAAAGCGCATATTTACATATGATGACAATATCATTTTTAAGATGAAATGCAGCAAAATATGTTTATTATATTATACAGATAAAACTTTAACTTTATTTAAATAATCTATATTGTTAATAATTAAAGGTTGTTCCTGCCTCGCACTATATGCTTCACTGGGACTGGTGTGAAGGATAGAATAATTAAACATGTACTACGAAGATATTTCAATGTTCCTTAAAAGTTATGAAGAATCGGCGCTCTAAGCTTACAGATGGCTTAATGTCTATTACAGAGCTGATTGTGTGGCGATCGGTTACTTGGAGAAAGAAAAGGAAGGACAGGAATTGGAGGTTAGTACGTTTGAAAGAGACAGTACTGCAGGGGCGGCCCTGTGCAGGTGTAACGCACAGTGTTACGCATGAGACCCCTGCTCTTGTGCCCTTCCATCTGCAAGGTTATCCTAGTTAATATTTGGATAATTAAAGTCCCCCATGACTATAATATTTTCCTGTAAACTTGCCTTTTTGATATTACTAAAAAGATGTGTGTTGACATTACTGTCTGAATTGGGTGGTCTATAACACAGTCCTAAAATAAGACCTCTTTCCCTAATATTTTCCAGGCGAAGCCACATGTCCTCACTAAGTTGGGGCTCATCATCCAACTGAAGAGGACTTACATTTAAATTCTGTTTGGTATAAACAGCAACCCCACCTCCTTTTCTGTTCTGTCTATCCTTCCTAAAAATGTGTATCCCTCTATGTTACACTCACCAACATCTTTGTTATTTAGCCATGGTTTCAGTCGATTACAGAGACATTCAAGGGCAATCACTCTCTAGAACCTTCGGTACACTTGGCATCACCAAGGAGGAGAAGAGGCATCAAGAACATCACATAGGCAGCAGAAAGGGCCTTGACATGGCCTTGAAGGAGGAGAAGAAGCCTATGGTGGAAGCAAGTGTTATCTGAGCACAAACCACTTTCTGATTAACCACGGCTGGGTCACCTAGGCAGGCGGTGTCTGATGTTGAAAGACTGAAAAACCAGATATTGACCAGTTAACATCACATGATGTGCTAAAGTGCCTAGACAGACATATCAGCCTACCAGAGACAAGCACATCAGGTCAATGAGTGACTCTAAGTGGCCAGGTGTGACTGTCACCCAGTGCATTTTAGGACTAGGCCGGGTTCCAGAATTGCACACAATGCTGGCAGGTAGGCTTAGGCATTTTGTGATTAGATTAAGCAGTATTTTAAAACAGATGGATGTATGAAGGAAATGTTTTTTGAACGTTACAATTTAAAAGTCAGCACACTAGTATTATTTTAACATTTGATAACATAAAATTCTTTAAAATCCTTATAAAAGAATTATTTAAACAACAGTTCAAGGAGCATGATGGCATGTGAATTCCATTTTCAAAGGCAAATTGTGCTTTTTTAATCTCCTAAGATTTTTCATTTCTCTTCTTACTCTGCAGCCAATGATGCTTAATTAATGAAGCACATCACCACTGCGCAGGGGAATGTCATTACGATTTGGTGCTCCAGATTTATACCAGCCATTGACTTGGAATATGTTGATCTTGCTAGAAAACAGACGTTTCAATGCACTCTCTCTCTCTCTTCCAGTGGCACGGCAAGAATCCATCAGCTTTGAAATGATTCACCTCATTGCACAGGAATGATCCTCCTGGACAGATGTCACCGCAGCACAAGACAAATGCTGGACAGAGCAGCAAAAGGGATTTGCAACATAAGTGCACCATGAAAAAAATATAACAAGCTCAATGACCATTTTTGTATTATGTGTATGTACGGTGTATATTTCTGTGTTTATTTTATTGGGTTTAAATCTACAAAAAAATTATCTTGGTGGAATAATCAGTAGAAATATTTAAAAATTCTAAAACTAATAATAAATTAAAGAAGTCTCTGTAAAACATTGTAATGTTAGTTTTACTGTATGTTTCCTTTCACTAAAACGAGCCTTCCAAAGATCAGAGTTTCTGTATTATAACAAAAATAATTGACCCAAATATCCAATAGGGAGACAGCCTGCATATCAATAGTGGTACGTAGACAAGTGACCAAGTGAAGCACAAAGCGCTGAGCAGATGAGACGCAGCGCCCAATGGCATAAATTACAGAGGCAAAGGAGTCCAAATGTTTTCTGCTCCTTGTTGAGATAGAGTCACATTTTGCAGTTTTTAATGTTAAATATATACATCCAGCACTGAGCAAATGTTTTAGGGTTATGTGAAAAAAATTCTGTAAAGCGTAAATGCTTTCAAAAATAATGCCACGAATAGCTGATATTATCAATAAATCTCCCAGAAAGTGCAGTAAACAGAAAAAATAAAAATTAAATCAGTATGTGGTATGACAACCCTTTGCCTTCAAAATAGCAGCAATTCTGTTAGGTCCACCTGCATGCAGTTTCTGAAGGACCTTGCATAGTTTGTTGTTCCTAATCTCTTGGAGGACTTGACAGATTTCCATCGAAAAGTTTGACTGCCTTATTTGCTTCTGTCTCTGCAAGTAATCCCAGGCTGCCTCAGTGATGTTGATATCAAGGTTCTCTGGTTCCATAGTATTATTTGCAGGATTCTCTGTTTTCCTTTCTGTGTTTGGAGTCATTGGCATTGTGCACAATTAAATTAGGATTGCACACTGTTCCACTCCATCTGAACTAGTGTGGTGCTGAGGTATCACCCATTGCATGGCTGCACTCGGGTACTAATCTGGATCCTGAGTTGATTTGTGGTGGGTGCGGCAATGCACTCTATCAGTGCGTGCTCCTAACCCTCTGTACAGATGCCTCTTTGACAGTATTGCATGCTAGATATGAATCTGCCTGTACTTTGCAGTGTCAGGGGGCATCAATTTTGATCAAATCACCAACATCACTTATGGAAATGAACCTCCAGACCTGCAGGAAACCTCCACTGTGCTTCACTGTTGCCTTTAGATATTCATCCATGTACATATCTTCAGATCTTCGGCCAACAAACTGCCTACTGTTGGAGGCAAAAATTTCACATTTTCAAGAGTCCAGAGCACCTGCTGCCATTTTTCTGTACCCCAATCCTTGTGTTTTTGTGCATAGGTGAGTTGTTTGCCTTTATTTCCACCTTGTCTTATTAGCTGCAACTCTTCCTTGAAGAACACTTCTGATAAGATTTCTCCAGAAGAGGAGATGGATGTACCAGGGTCCCAGTGGTTTCTGACAGTTCTGAGCCTATAACAGTGCTGAACATCTTCCAGTTTTGAAGCGAAGTAAGCTTGATAGATTTTTTATTTGTTGTACAGTTTCCATGACTAACCTCTGCATTTCCAGTCCTTCGTATTGGCCTTTTGTTTATACTTTTGCAGAATAGCTTGGATAGTACATCTGAAAACACCTGTCTGCTGTGAACCTTCTGCTATTCATAAGCACTGAAGATGCACTATGACCACCTTGTGTCTTATGATTGTGCTCACTTCTGCCATAGTGTAGCATTTGCA
Organism: Polypterus bichir lapradei; assembly: GCA_026402145.1. Classification (NCBI taxonomy): domain Eukaryota; kingdom Metazoa; phylum Chordata; class Cladistia; order Polypteriformes; family Polypteridae; genus Polypterus; species Polypterus bichir. Next base: position 16,992,812 of record JANRMT010062849.1, read on the forward strand.
GGTTAAACTGTCCCATGCCCAGTTTTATTTCCTCTACACAGTTGTTTCTGTCTCAGTTAATTGCTTTGGTTCAGTCTACACGTTACTTCATGGATCATTAGCAATTGTTTGTTTTATTTGCCTAACCAATCACTAGGCTTTATGCCTACATAGGTCTGCATTTTTTTTTAACTGGAACGTGTACATTTCTTTCTTTAATCATATTCAAATATCTTATTGTATTATCTCACTTTTTAGAAAAATAATGTTTGGGACTCCAAAATATGCTCTTTCATATTGATACATTAATCCAGAAGGCATAAAATAACTGTCTAAGACAAATATGTTTGTGAACTTTCTAAAGTACCTGAGATCAGCAGTTCTCCTCGCACATCCTGGCACTGCAGCACACCCGGTTGGGTGCGGCCCTCCAGCGCTCCGGGAAAGGTAATGGTCTGGATATGCTCTCTCCCCTGGACCTTCCATTATAGGGGCGTCCTGGCCTGCCATCCTCCACACTGCCTTTTACTTACTCATGAGGAAGAAACTGGATGGATTTAAAGGTTGTTTTAGAATTGCCTAACTTGATCATACTTGATCAAAACAAAATGTCAGTCATTAATTTACACTCATTTACAATACCATCCATCCATCCAGTCATTCATTCATCTTCCAAACTTGCTTTATCCAGAGCAAGGCTGCAGGGTAGCTGAAGCCTATCAAAGCGAGCATAGGGCACAAGGCAGGAAGAACCCTGGATAAGGCTTCAGCCCATTGTAGGGTGAATCCACCTATAGACACACACATGGGCCAATTTAGCATTGCAAATCCACCTAACCTGCATGTCTTCGGACTGTCAGAGCAAACAGAGTTGGGGCACCACTTTGGTGACAGCATATAATTGGATGAAAAATAAAATAAAAGGCAAGCAACGACTGCAGAAACATCCTCTCAGATGCAAGTTCACTACTTAACTGGAAACAAGATAGCCAGTTCCTGGGTAAGTGGTCATGTGGCAGGAAGTGATGGGTTCAGGTGGACAGACAACGGAGGTGACATTAGTGATGGCGTGGCTGTCAGTCTTCCTTTCTGCCAGGAGAGGAGAAGGGATGGCATTAGATCATAGCACGCTTGGGTCACAAAGTTGCACAGGAGTACTCAGGATCTTCCAAGAGACAGAAACTTTATTCCAGAATAGGCAGAACAAACACAAGTCTCTTTCAGGAGCGATCCAGCTGCACAAGGGACAACTGTCAAACCCAGCTGCACCTCTTGATCAAAAGAACACAAAATCTTCCTCCTCAAAGGGGCATGGTGACTTGGGAGCCCCGACCAGAGCAGAGGGTGTCTGGGGGAAGAGAGACAAGGCAGTGAGACACTAGGGCAGCCTAGCTTAAATGTTCAAAGCCCTGTGTGAGATTGCACGGCAGGCTAGCAGCTGATCCCGCAAAGAGGAGATGAAAAGCTGTGTTTGTTTCCCATTGAATCACTGTTTAACAGGGGATTTTGGAGGAGCGACCATGTCCCCTTGGGGCCGGGTTCACCACGTCCACTATATATATACTCAGCAAAAAAAGAAACGTCCCCTGACTTTCAACTGTTTTTACTTTCAGTAGACTTAATGTGTAAATATTTGTATGAACACTAAAAGAGTCAACACCATAAGACATAAACTAAAAATGTTTCACAATGTGTCCCTGAATGAAGGGAGGCTCAAAATCATAAGTACCAGTCAGTATCTGGTGTGGCCACCAGCTGCTTGAAGTACTGCAGTGCATCTCCTCCTCATGGACTGGACCAGATTTGTCAGTTCTTGCTGTGAGATGTTACCCCACTCTTCCACCAAGGTACCTGCAAGTTCCTGGACATTTCTGGGGGGAATGGCCCTAGCCCTCACCCTGCGATCCAACAGGTCCCAGACGTGCTCAATGGGATTGAGATCTGGGCTCTTCGCTGGCCATGGCAGAACACTGACATTGCTGTCATGCAGAAACTCACGCAGTTTTTGCCACTCCTGTCTGGTCCAGCGAAGGTGGGTTTGTGCCCATAGGTGGCGTTGTTGCTGGTGATGTCTGGTAAGGACCTGCCTTACAACAGGCCTGCAAGCCCTCAGTCCAGCCTCTCTCAGCCTATTGCGGACAGTCTGAGCACTGATGGAGGGATTGTGTGTTCCTGGTGTGACTCGGGCAGTTGTTGTGGCCATCCTGTACCTGTCACGCAGGTGTGATATTCGGATGTACCGATCCTGTGCAGGTGTTGTTAAACGTGGTCTTCCACTGCGAGGATGATCAGCTGTCCTTCCTGTCTCTCTGTAGTGCTGTCTTAGGCGTCTCACAGTGTGGACATGGCAATTTATTGCCCTAGCCACATCAGCAGTCCTCATGCCTCCCTGCAGCATGCCTAATGCACGTTCACGCAGATGAGCAGGGACCCTGGGCATCTTTCTTTGGGTGTTTTTCACAGTCGGTAGACAAGTCTCTTTAGTGTCCTGCGTTTTTAGAACTGTGACCTTAAATGCCTACTTTCTGTAAGCTGTTAAGGTCTTAACGACCATTCCACAGGTGCATGTTAATTAATTGATTATGGTTAATTGAACATACATGGAAAACATTGTTTAAACAATTTACAATGAAGATCTGTAAAGTTATTTGGATTTTTAAAACATTATTGTTGAAATACACAGTCCTGAAAAAGGGACGTTTCTTTTTTTGCTGAGTATATATATATATATATATATATATATATATATATATATATATATATATATATAGTGGAACCTCGGTTCACGACCATAATTCGTTACAAAACTCGTGCGCGAGCGAGAGAGACACACACACACAGGTGTGCAGGCACGGGCGAAAGAGACACACACACGCACGCGAGCGAGAGAGAGAGGGCTGGCTGCATAAGGCCGAGAAGGCAGTTAAGGAATGCACCGGGCTTGTTTTTAAAGAGACAGATTCAAGCATTGTTTTAACCTCGTTGTATTTAATGAAGACTTTTTTCTATTGGATTTTAACCTCCACTTCACTTCTGTTTAAAGCGATCGGTTCGTAGCGTGCATTGTTGCAATTTTACTTTTCTTGGTAGTTTATTAAATTACGGATTTTTCAAATGTAAATTTTTTTTCCCTGTGCTTAAAACTCTTTAAAAAAATGTTTTTAGCAAGCAGTTTGTAGCGCTATAGCGCGAACTCTTGCAGTGTTCGTTTTCTCTGTTGTTCAAGGTTTTCTCAGTGTTATTCAAAGTTTTTACATTTAGTTTACTATTACTCTGTGCATTCTATGGTATAATTAACTATATTTGTGCTTAAAAATCTTTAAAAAAATATATTTACATTCAGTTCATACGATCTGGAATGAATTAATTGTATTTACATACAATCATATGGGGGAAATTACTTTGGGTCACGATCAAATCGGGTTATGACCAGAGTTTTGGAACGAATTATTGTCATGACCCGAGGTTCTGCGGGTGGTAGAAGAACTGCTGCGGGCTCTGTGTGGTGCTGTGCAGCCTCTATGAGACTCATTCTGGGCTGTGTGCTCAATTAATGAGCTGATGCCTCAATTTATGTACTGTAATTTTATTGGTATTTATTTTGATTATTGAAACTTACCAGTAGCTGCTGCATTTCCCACCCTAGGCTTATACTCTAATCAATACGTTTTTCCAGTTTTTGTAGGTAAAATTAGGTACCTTGGCTTATATTCGGGTCAACTTATACTCGAGTATATACGGTAGATTGCCACTTTAAAAAAAACTGCAAAATTAATTTCTATCAGTTTTATAGTATTTTGAGAATTTACAAGAGATCTCACTTAAGCAATAAACACAAATATTTAAGAAACATTAGCATTCTTACTACTATTACTATATGGCGAAGATGTTTTTGGATGTACACTGTGAAGTAAGTGTAGGCAGTTAAGTTTGTAGCAGAGAATAAGACATTGCTGTTTTTCACTTTTTCAACAATCTTTGTGTGATTCTCCTTAAAATAAAAATAAAACTGTGCCATGCTTGCTACCAACCCCTGTTCTTTAGACTGAAACAGAAGAAAGCAGTTAGTGTAGGTGGTCTACAGATCAGTAAGATAGAAGGTACACTTTGTCCTTCAATACTGAGCTTTGTAATGTATTTCTAGAAGTAGAACATATCCCATGAGTCTAGTCATTAAATGCACTGGTTCAATTGATTCAATTTGCATAATATTCTTAATAATGTGCAGTTACAGTATGAGATCTTGTCTTATGATGTGCTGCATGATCAGTCAGAATCATTAAGGCACCCATCCATTCTTGCACCGAACCAAATGAATCAATTTTTTGCTGTGGAAAGCCTAGGCCCAAACAAAGGTTCAGAGGTCTGGTAATTGTAGGACACACTCCTACACAGATGTGCACAGATACACAACACACCAGTTTATAGGCACTACTTAAACTACCATGTAGGTTTCCCTGAGAACAAATCCATGCGGACACATTCAGACCTTATGCAGACACTGACCAAGCTGAAATAGACACTGCACCACAAATGTACTCCTAATACAAAAAAATAAACAGCTTTATTCATATAGAAAAGATAACATGTCATGTTCTAAAAAATATCTCTTGCAGTTTTGCATTATACTGTAATTTTGGATATAAATGTTCTGCCTAGTGACCATATATTTTTGTGGTTCATCCTGCTGTTAGTAAATGTTGGTCATTTACTCTTTTCACTCACAGTATTTATCCACTGTCACAAACTCAACAAAGAGCCATAGCAAGGTTTGGGGCAGCCACCCATATATTATTTCCTGACTTCAGAAGTAACACAGTTGATAGCACTGATGTGTACAAATCAGAGTCTGAAACAAAACCAAAGAGATAGGGGAAAAGTGGTGGCTTTTAAGGGCCAATAAAGCAAATGACATCAGGGGGGTAGGAACCGGAAGGGTCTTCCTCCATAGGCTCAGGCCCAGAAATGACATCAGAGGGGCCGGACCCAGAAGGGTCTTCCTCCATAGGCTTGGACCCAGGAGTGATGTCATCAGGACCAGGGGCCTCATGTATAAACGGTGCGTACGCACAGAAATGTTGCATAAGAACTTTTCCACGTTCAAATCGCGATGTATAAAACCTACACTTGGCGTAAAGCCACGCACTTTTCCACGGTACCTCATACCTTGTCGTACGCTCAGACTGGCGGCACCCAGCGTCAAAGCAATGCTACTGTTCCTGTGTGGTTACTCCTTATTTTTCTGACGCGGCTTTATACATACACTAAAACTAACCGCATATTGTTTATTAGTGTAATGCATCTGATTGTAATTAACTTGTAACAATATAATGGTCCAGGGAATAGCCATAGTATTCCAAATAACATAACTGCTTTAGCATTGTTACTCTCAATGCACCTTCTTCTTTTTCTTCTTTCAGCTGCTCCCGTTAGGAGTTGCCACAGCGGATCATCTTTTTCCATATTACTCTCACTGCACCACTCAGAGTATTTATATCACTGTATCTGAGTGTGAATCACAGCAGCAGCTGATTGGAAAGAGAATTATCGGTATACAGCTTCAAGCACACGCTACCTCAGCCACGGCAAAACGTTTCAAAGCCTTTCCTGTACGGACCTCGCGGTTCAGAAACAGTTTAATCCAAAGAACTTTAAATGCACTTAATCAATTGCTCCTTGTAGAACTGTTTGTGTTAGAGAGATATCAATTATAAAGAGACACGGATCACATTTAAAGGTGCACCTCCCAGCATGCACGAGAGTGTCTATTATGGGATGTTAAAAAGCGAAGAAGGTGCACGAGTGCCGCAATAGTTAATTCCGCATAGAGAAGCATTTGTTTGTTATAAGTAAGAATCAGCAGTGTACCGAGTTAAGATAAGTGTGCGTTGATGACCAGAGGTGGGTTCGTTTGCATTTTACTTGTATTTTATGTTTTTATATGTTAAGATGTAAAGTCGATTAAATGTACTGATTACGTTATTGATTTGGATTCTATACTGCCGGTAAGCTAGTGCTTAATTTCAGTAATACTGCCATCTAGTGGACTTTGGGTACCTTATCAATAAGTTTTATGTATTCTTTTTTTATTGTAGACCAAACATACGAATACACCTATACCTATTCGAATACAGGTGTATATCTTCAAATAAATGAGTTCAATTTCAATCTAAGCTGCTGTGTGGAATTCTCTGCATCATTTGCCAGTGTCCTGATCGACACTCCAGAGTGAACACTATAAGTCCTAAACATACTAAAGATAAAGTGGTCCTTTGCTACAGTTTGTACTTATAAGTACAGTTACCTCACTGTAAACTTGCACTACAATTATAATATTGCACAACCTGAGCCACTTTATAAAGCGCGTATTTACATATGATGACGATATCATTTTTAAGATGAAATGCAGCAAAATATGTTTATTATATTATACAGATAAAACTTTAACTTCATTTAAATAATCTATATTCTTCACTGGGACTGTCGTGAAGGATAAAATAATTAAACATGTACTACGAAAATATTTCAGTGTTCCTTAAATGTTTTGAAGAATCGGCGCTCTAAGCTTACAGATGGCTTAACGTCAATTACAGAGTTGATTGTGTGGCGATCGGTTACTTGGAAAAAGAAAAACAAGTACTGCAGGGGCAGCTACGCCAATATATATTGAATATAAAACATAAAGAGAAAATAACAACACAGCTAAAAACGCAGCGACAAATTTTGGCAAAAGTTAAATGCTTGTGTTATGAGCATGATGCAGCTATGCAGTGTCCGCAACGGACGTGGCCATCCACCGTGCATAAGATACCATATTGACATTGGCGGGTGAAGGGGCCACCGATTCTTCCACTGCCCAGGGCCGCCACAAGCCTAGAGCCGCTCCTGAGTACTGCTGCAATAAATTATTTCATCAAAGGTCGCACATAATCACTGCGCCGTGAAACCCATGTTTAATAACGTGCTTTAACTCCTATCATCATGAAAATGATATCATGTATACATCTCAGGATTTTAGTTATTCAGAGAGTTGTAATATCACGAATGCAATGGATTTTGTGTCCAGTTGGAGGAAGAGAGCCGGTTTAAGAAGCAAGTAGCGATTCACACACATAGAGCACATAGAAGATCACATACAAAACAAAGCATTTAACGTGCTACTTTAATTACGATGGGATTTGAGAAACTGGTTAATTAAACGATTTTAAGATGAAGTTTATGATGTTCTACTTTAATGACAAAATAACTACATGTTTAAAGTGGAAATTTCGAGATTGAAGTTGACATTTCGTGCTTTTTCCCCACTGTGTGCCTTTTTTTCACTGTACCCTAATAAGCTTTCATATGACACTCAGATATTGGGCTACAACTCGCCTTTTCACGGCGACTTTGATATGTGATTTGTTTTTTATTTCCGGCACTGTACAATTTTGTGAACGTGAGCTTTCAAGTTTCTCCAACACGCTATGTCACTCGATCAACTTCCTTTTGTTGATTATACCACGGTTTAAATAAACAAATAGTATGTTTTTCCTTTGCCTCCACTTGGTATTCGCTGAAATTCTTATATTTTCCCCCGTGCTTTTCCCATTGTCTTTTCACAGAAGGCTGAGCTTAAGGGCGATTTATATTGATTTGCATATTCAAAGAGGTGTAATTCTGGAAGGAGTTGGGGCGTTACATAAAGCGCGTGCACGAGCGTTACTTTTCACGCTGATCGGGATTTATGTAGCGGAAGAATGTGGAAGTTGGAGTATGCACAGATTCCTGCATCTGGATTTTTCTGTCCGTAAGCACATTTCGGCTTTTGTGCTTACGCCATGTTATAGTGCGAATTCTATGCACGGCATTATACATGACGCCCCAGGTAAGATTTCCCATGAGCAGTCGGCAGAAAAGCAAGAAAAAGAGTTAGTGCACTCTGCCGCATCCTGATCTGGCTCGGAATTATCCTCATTCAAGCACTTTAGCTGCCTCCCATACGCATGTGTGTGACACCATCAATTACATTTTTTTCAGATGTATTTAAAATACAGACTCTGTCAATCTCACTCTCTTCCTTTGTTTTTCATACCCCTTCTCTGCTCTTTTCATCATCACTTCTGATCGCTTCAAGGCCTGCAACTGCTCTCCTTATTTTGATTTTGTTCTTCAGTGAATAAAATCCTTTGAGCCTCAGCTCATGTTGTACTGTAACGTTGATGTGTCAAACCCACAAGAACAAAGAGCGTGTTAAATACAAATTCATTAAAATATCTGGCAATATGGAGGATTGATTTTTTTTCTTTTTTTTTGCAGTTAAACAACTGGCAGTATAAGTAAAGATATGTAAATGTTGTCCCTTAACATTTTCTTTGAGACACCACCTGTGCTTTTAATTTAGCTTTTTGTACTTAACTTCTTTATTGCTAAATTAGAATTCTACAGAATAATAGCAACTTGGCAGATGTATATAATTTGTTAAGCAGATTTTTTACATATCTGAATATTATCCATATCCCATTGTTGGTGTTCTACATTCTGCAACAGATTACCTCTCACAATGGCTTGTTTGTTAAACATCACAAATGACAGCTACTACAGCCTGTCAGATGTTTGAGGATTTACTGCACATCTGGATACACTCAATTTAATTCTGTTATTTTTTTTCAGCCTACAGGTATATCAGTCCACTTTGTCTGTTCATTAGTGGTGCACATGTTGCCAAGCTAAATCCTCATTTAAATTTCAATATTTTGTTATGTAAAAAGCACACATCAGAATATGTCTAAGAATCAGTATTGCGTTTCTTTACATAAAAAGATTGAGTTGTGATGATGTGATGTGGGCCACAGTGGTCATTCAGCCGTAAGAATTAATGAGTGCAGTAATTTTTCATTTTACAGCATTTGTCACCTGCTGAAAACAACTGGGAATAAATAAACACAGCTGGTCTCATGTACTGTGCAGACCTCTTGTCCATAATACATACTAATACAATCCACATTTAAGAAGGGAAACATTTTCTAGCATACTTATTGATCTTAGAATATTATTTAATCACCATCTTTTGTGGGAGAGATTCTTATTATTTCAAAAATTAATTTTTTGAAGTAGGACATAACATGTTCTGCACATTAAAGTGACATGCTTGGTAATTACCGCTCCAAGGTTCAAATTCTAACTTGGATACTCTCTTTGTAAGTTTTAACCATTACTCTTAATTCCTAACCTGGCCCTTTGTTACAGAGTGTGCCCTGCATTGGACTGGCATTGCACTTAGGTTTGATCTCTTATTTCCATCTGATGCCACCAGGATAAACTCAGGCAGTCTTCCAACCTCATAATGGAAGAAGAATGTACAGAAAACAATGGGTGGAGAGACAGATCAATTACTATGTAAACCCTTCAGCCATATACTTTACAACAATAATAAGGCTGGAGACACCCACCACACAACAAACCACCTGGATTGGGATCCGAGTGCAGCCATACAATAAGTGACACCACAGCACCTCACTGAACACTCTGAGATGTTTTGCAGTGGCAGGAGTGCCAATCCTGCTTCCAACCCCAGGTTTTCCATGCAAGGTGGAAGACACGCTTGCAGGGATGGATGCAAATTAACGTCATACCCAGGATGGAGCGACTGCAGGTTAAGGGCCTTGCTCAAGGGCCCAATGGAGTACAGTCACTTCTGGTGTTTCCAGGATTTGAATCGGCAACCTTTCGATTGACAGCACAGATCCATAGCCTTCAAACCCACCACTACACCTGACAATAATAAGAATAACTTAAAATTCCATCTTGGATGCCAGCTGTGTACTTTGAATGTTCTTCCTTCCTTCTGACTTCATCTTGTGTGGCAGAGTGTGCCTTGAATTTAACTGGCTTTCTGTCAACCATTTGTTCCTTATTTGCACCTGATGCTCCCAGGTTAAGCTTGGGCTGCCTTACACACTGTTCAAAAATTGATTGATAATTAAATAAATCTTTAACCATATAAAGTATTTTTTATATTTTATTTTAATAGTATTTTTATAGCAATGTTTTAATCTAAATGCATCCCAATTCACTTTAAATAAAGCTTTTATGCTATGCTGGCTTAGATAAATATCTAAAGGGGGCTAGCACTGTGCGGTGGTTAGTATTGCTGCCTCACTACCTCAGTTAACTGAGTATGATTTATTTTTTTATTATTTATTTATTACACAGATTTCATTATTCAAGGTAGCTTACCAAACAAGTTAAAATGCACACAAGAATGATTAAAAGGTGCAAGTATCAAAAGCAATGGAGAACAAGATAAAAAAACCCAGCAAGACGAACTCATACTGCTACTATATATAGTTATACTGGCAACTCGACTGAGACAAAAATCAGTATTCTAAACTCTCCGTACAACAGCAGCTACCCTGTAGAAGAGACACTAAGCAGTTCCAAAATATGTAATGAAAAGGAAAAGTATTGCCCAGTGTAGGCATGTCTGGCAGGAGAAGGGACAGTCATTAGACAGGTAGGGACAGAACAGAAACTTCTTGAAGGGACATATGGAGGAGACCAAAGACTACAGATATTCAGAGAACCATGGGCCAAGACAAGAGTGTTGAACTGTATCCTGGCAGCAGCAGGTGTCACAGTGGTAGCATTGCTGCCTTACAGTAAGGAGATCATGGGTTTGCATCCTGGGTATTCCCTGAGCAGAGAATGCTTTGAGTAGTGAGAAAAGTGATATATAAAAATTATTATAACAAGATGCCTGTCAAAGAGAGAACCAGTGCCTAAATAAAGAGTTGTGTGGCATAATTAGTGAGGAAAGGTTGAATCCTGTGAATACTGAATTCCATATCCAGTTGTTACCTGCGTGCAGTTTGGTCATTTTCCTTGTGTCTATGTGGGTTTTCCTTCTAGTACTCCTGTTTCAATCCACATTCCTGAAGAGAAGCAGGTTAGATTAGTTGGTGATTTGACAATAGTCTTGTGCGAGTGTGGATGAGTGGCTTTGATGAGAAATCATTCAGAGTCTCACTCCTTTCCACTTCATGTCTGCGCACAGAGGGGCTGGCAGTAAACCCAGGGGCTCAAGGTCTGATGTGGCAGATCATCCTGATCATTAGGTTCTGAAATTCAGGCCTGTGATTAATAGCTGTTTAGGATAAGCACATAAAATGGATATGGATGAGAACCTGAGTGATTTGTTGCTGGTGAGGCTATTGAGATGGACTGTTTCTCATCTTTTGCTCAGAGCTACCAAGATGGGCTCTGGCCTCCTATATCCTGGAACTGGATTAGGTGGGTTCAATAATTTAATGTTAAATACATAAAATGCTCTTTACTGCAATAACAGAACCAGTATGTTGTAACATCATTAATCATTGGTGGCCAAGATATTTTCTTAAGTTACACTATTTTAATTTTCACCATATCCCTTTTGTTACCATCATGTTTCTTTGAACAGCTGGTGACATTTTTGTTTACATGCCTTTACCCCTTCCAACTGACTTATACAGAATTTAGTAACAGATGTACAAAATACAAATAAGGGCAAACAAAAACATTTAAACAAAGAAGAAAATGCTTCATGCCAAACAGTCATTCAACAAGTAATTCTTCAAATGGTGGTGTGATTTGTGCAGCTTTACAGCTCCCCCACCCCACTCCTACACAATTTACACAATTGTGAAAATATATGTCTGCCTTTTTACAGATTGCAGCCTCGGGGGTTTCCTGTTAAATAAATTTTCTATGGTCCATCTTTGCAAATATGTGGATGGGTGACTCACCATTTTTCTTCAGTGCGTTTTAGACCAGAAATGAATTCCTGACTTGCCACACTCTGTTTTTAGCATCAAGGATACTTTGTGATATCCCCTGACTCTGAATCACTGTTCTCATCAAATTTAAAAGAAAATGGACTTGGAATAGGAGACACATCTTTTTTCATCAAATATACACCAATAATTAAAAAAGCAAATTAAGAAAAGAAAGCCCAAAGCCTTGGAGAGCTGATTAAAAATTCACAAGCTAAAATCAGTTAAGGCAATAAAATGCCCTTTTAAAGATGATTAGTTAATCACATAGTTTAAAATCCAATACTTAAAACAAGAGAGATTGTTTAATAAAATGACGCTGGAGAGATTTATATGACAGGAGCAGTGCAATAAACTTGTCTACAGCAATATGATTATAGGTTCATGATTGTGGGTTTAAATTCAAACAAACATCTAGGCATCTACAGCTTATTTTTAGAATTACGTTCCCTTGAGAGGAAAATACAAGCCATTCTAAAATATTTGGAAAGTGCCCTCATGGTTGTGTATACGGAAGGCTTTGCAGTGCAATTGCTGTGTTGGAAAATGACAAATGTCATTTTAATATGCTGCACTTTTATCTGAATGTTCTACTTCATCTTTTATAGCTTTTAATGCTACTTTTTGAATGTTGTTGTTGACAGGCTTAAAAAATACTGCAGACAGAGTCCATATAATGTCTTTTAACCTGATTTACTGCTGACAGTATAGTGAATTTTCTGCAAAAGTATACTTTGTGAAAATAACATTTGAAATCCCAGTGGAATCTTTAAAATCTCTGTCATTCTGATCAACTTCCCTCTGGCTAAACAGGAAGAAAAAGATTCTGACTTTTATTCTACCCTTCCTCCAATTATTTTTTAAAAATGATAATTTTTCATCCATCCACCTATCCTTCTGTTATCAATCCTGCTTAATCCAGTTCTGGGCGGTGGGGGCCACAACCTATTCTGACATTGTTTGCCACAATGTGGGAACTAACCTTGGATGGGGCAGCAGTCCATCTGAGGGCACAAACACACACAATTTTGTTTGATGGCCAAAAACCACAGAAATGCTGGAACAATGTCATTCTCTGGAAACCTAACAGAAGAAAAGTGCATTCAGAATAAGGTTTAATTGATAAAAAATGGAGGAATAGATAGATAGATAGATAGATAGATAGATAGATAGATAGATAGATAGATAGATAGATAGATAGATAGA
>JANRMT010062849.1:17019617-17042266 GCA_026402145.1 Polypterus bichir lapradei
GTCCATTTTGCAATGCACGATGGGATTTGTAGTTTCGTTTTTCCAGGTAAAAGATGATTTTCTACTCCAGACTGTGCAATATCTTCTTCTTCTTTCTTACTATATAAAAGCGGTCGGGATTGTCCTTCCGTCCCGTGAGTGGAAAGTGTAGCGGTATTCCGCTTATCACAGACTTACTACTTGCAGCTTGCGGTACGAAGCGACATGATGTGAGCAGAGTTCTGCTGCTCCCATCGTTCCCTTGCTTTTGTGCGCGATGCGCTGGAAAAATAGACAAAATTATGTCTCTGGAAATAATTAATGTTGATGGAGTACAAATGCCTCACCGCGTAGTAAATATCAGGGGGGTTCAAAAGGGCGACCTCAATATAGAAAAAAAGTTTAAATTTCATCACAAAAATAACAGAAACTACGAGTATTAAAGTAATAACGCTGAAATGCAATATAACCAAATTAATGAGTTTGTATAAAATATCAAATTGATCTACATATTGAATTTCCTTAAGAAGTGGTCAACTTAAAAGTCGGTCGCCTTAAAAGGTGGGTCAGCCTAGTATAAATGATCTGTTGATCTATGTCGAAAACGCCAACTCAAATAAGCAATAGTTCAATGTTGTATAAAAACAAAATATGAAAACATTCAAGGGGATGATTCCTTTCTATAGTCACTGTATCTCATCATGATAACAATTATTTTAACAGTAATTATGTCCCTGGCTATGCTGCACAGTAGATAAGGACACTGTATGATGCATCTGGTATTTTTTAAATCCAGCACTGACTGCATTGTTGCCTTTGTGGAGTTTACATGTTCTTCTAGACATGTGTGTTTCCCAGTTTACTGTGATTTTCCATCTAAATTCCTACAGACTTCCATTAGGACCTGTTTAGAATTACCAATTAACCTATGCAGTTGTGCGCCTGAGCAGATCCAGTGATGTACTGACTCCTGGATAGGCTCCAACGTCCCAGAACCCTAAACTGGAGAATGTTTTGTTGTACCATATTGTGGTTTATTAATGTATGGTGCTACACTTTTACATTTTTCTTTCAGTTGGCAGTGTACAGTAAGTTAATGATGCATAAATAATTTTCAATTTGCTTCTCAGACCATAGTAACTGTTGTCTTATTGTTAAGCTCCATATATTTGATAGGCAAATTCCTCTTCTATCTCTTTCTCTCTCCCTGTTTTTCATAAGCTCAGAAGCTAGGGCAGTGCTGACTATAAAATGAATAAGACAAGTTCCTGCACCCCATCCTTCTGTCTCATAGTATCTTTTTGTTTTATCTATTTTTTCTTATATTTACTTCTATATACATTCTACCCTCTTCAATTCTCCAATCAATCAAAAGTGGTTTGGTTTTTATTTTGTTTTTCAACTCTGTATAGACACAGGGCAGGACCTAGTGTTACAGGTGCGATGAGAGTATGGTTTATTAAAATTTTTTGTGACTGTACACAAGTATGACATTTATACAAATATGTATATGTATAACAAATGCATACTGTGTAATTGCACATACACCGAATACAAAACAAGAGAGCTGTTAAATAAGCTGTGCTATGAAAAATAAAACAAGAAAAAGTAAAAAGGTCGGGGTACCGGATGCCATTTAATGAAGGAAAAGGGGAAAAAAGGGAAAATCAAAATGGGAGAGCAAAAAATTGACATTCAGCCAGTCAAAGCAAAGAAAAGGTGAGAGGCTGATGCTGTCACCTCTCTAGACAGTCCTCAAATGAAGAGCCACTTCCCTGTGGCTAAGAGATTTTTACTGGGGCAACCTGAAAAGAGCAGAGCTGTGTGGTGGAAACGGAAGCAGAGAAGTTCATCATCTGGCTGGCAAGTGTTTGAACTGCGGATGGAAAATGACGCAGAATTACTGACAACGCCCCCTCTCTGCTCGGGGTAGTATTGCTTACCTTGCTAGGGCCTTGAAGATGTTCCCTAAGCTCATGTGCTTGACGAAGCATATGAATGGGAAGCTTCTGACTGTGCTGTGGAATGTCCTATCATATGACTTGGGCTCACGAATACGGAGGAAGAAAAAAAAGCAGGTTTAAGCATGACAGGGAAGAAAAGTTATGCTGTAGTCAGCTGTTCTGTATCATGGTTTTCGCTCCAAAGTCCTAGTGGTTCCATGTGTGTAAGTATGCACTTTTCAACATTTCTGAATGAGTCATTTCCCAAAGACACACATGTTGGCTTGACTTGTGATCATAAATTGACCTAGCAGCAATGAGTGTGAGGTGTCTGAGTAAGCATTACCTGCTATAGAGTGGCCGCTGAAAAATATGAATGCCATCATGACAGTCTTGGAAATTTAACAGCAGGTTTTGCACATTTCACAATGTTGAAAGTTTTTCTTTACACAAAAAAAAAAAAACAAATAAACAAAAGCGGAATAAATTACCAAGTATTATGGTGGACAGTAGGACTTTAGATCTCAATTTGATGACATTGTAGGTGAACAGGATGCATTGTTGCTAGGCTGGACAGTTTTTACACCCAACTGAGCTATTGTGCTTGAAAAAAGTGGCTTGGGCATAACTCTTCATTTTGAGTTATTTTTTCTTACATTGTGTGCAATTTTGTAAGGACAAAAATATCTGTTTGCATTTCCACACCACCCCTTCACCTTATGAAACTGTCTCTTTTTCTTTCCAAACTGTATCACTGGAATGTGACACAGCAGCCTGCACTTAATGTTTAAATCCTGTGAATTTCACAAATAGTTACAGTTAACTTCACCAATGACTTTGTAGTCACAGGTACTTCTACCCAGTTATCAATAAAATTGGGCAATTCAGTAGATATCACCCAATTACGGCTGATAAAAGTCTATCTAAAAAAGAAAAGCACAAATGGGTGATCAAAACAGGAATGCAGAGGTGGGAAAACTGCAGTACAGAAAGCATTTTTGTTATAATTCTAGTACACTTGGACCATGTTTTGTAAGTGTGGATAAAATATAAAATTATTGTTGGAATATAAATATAAAAATTTGTTGGAAGGTAAGGATAGAAAATCTCAAGCTGAAACAATCGATTGCTTGTTCTTTGACATAATACACAGGTTAAAGCATGAACCATAGTTGGCAAGTAATCCTCTCGTATTTGAACACAACAATGGCAGTTCTTCAAGGTTAATATTTTCACATGTGCACAATCCAGTGAAATTCTGACTTTCATGTGCTAATCAACATGCAACACATCACTACTATAATAAAATATCAAATTATTAAATACATTTATCTGCTTGGTGGCATATTTTTTTAAAGAGATTTCCTGTGTGAAAAAAATGTGTTTTCTTTTACCATGATGTTTGTAATTGTGTTGCTTGGATTTTGAGATGTTGTAGCATTTTAGTCAGTCAGTCATTATTCAACCCACTATATCCTAACACAGGGTCACAGGAGTCTGCTGGAGCCAATCCCAGCCAACACAGTGCACAAGGCAGGAACAAATCCCGGACAGGGTGCCAGCCCACTGCAGGGCACACACTAGGGACAATTTAGCATCGCCAATGCACCTAACCTGCATGTATTTGGACTGTGGGGGGAAACCCACACAGACACAGGGAGAACATGCAAACACCACGCAGGGAGGATCCAGGAAGCAAACCCAGGTCTCCTTACTGTGAGGCAGCAGCGCTACCACTGCGCCACCGTGCCACCCTTGTAGCATTTTGCAAAGGACAAAATGTTAAAGGTTATTTCCACACTTGAAAAGGAAAGAAGGCAAGAGAAACAGCTGTGAAGCCTTCATCGGTTGTTTCACCCAAGTGTTGTGTGTCTAACCTTGGTTCCTTTTTAAGCATGAGAATAACATTTTAACTTATTTTACTTTGAGATGTGTGCTGAGGAAGCCCTTTGCTAACTTCCTGTTATTTTGTTTCACCTGAAAGATAAAAAAAATTACAGCACACATAACTTATGTGGTTTCTCGTTATTTTTTTAACATATCTGCAAATATTTAAATAATCTATTCAAGGGCTTCACACTGTAGGTTGTAATATTAAAAAAAAAATCAGAAAACCCCACCTATGCAAAATTGCTTTCTGGGAGCTTTTGGTGAGGGACATGTGCACAGTAAAGGAATCAGGGGGTTGTGCACAGGCGTGTTTCTAGGAATTGCTGGTATCAGGGTTATTGTCTCCGTTGAGGTTTCCAGTCCAATGGACATTCTTTGTTGGGTTCTGGGTGAATATGTTGATTTTCGGGAGACTCGGGGTGTCTGAAAAATGCAACTGTTAGGCCCTGCCTAATTATGCAAATTAAGTGCAGATTGTCCAATCAGAGGAGTCAAAATTATGGTAACACTAATGGTACTGCTATGTATACACTTATATACAATTTCTGTGGACGATTTACGTGCCACATATGGTACATGTGTTGAACATGATGGCATACAGGTTGAGATATGCCTGTAAATCATCTTGCACATATGAAGTATGTTTTGTGAATAAATTGTTTCCACCATTCAAATGTTAACATAATTTTTTTTCACCCTGTATTCAAGAAAGGTTGCAGGTTGGGGAAGTGGTCTGGGTGGAAGTGTGCTTGCTTATAGTGGATTTACCAATACTTGCCTAGAATTTGTAGGATTCTGCAGGATTTTGACTGTGATTGGGCTGTAAAATGTCTGTCAAATCTGACAAACGTGAAAATAAACAAAGGACATGTCAATAAGGGTTGAGGCACATGGATGGAAAAATGGAAAAAAGTAAATGACAAGACCAGACCATAACACAACTCAATGTATCTTGTTATTGACAGATTCAGAAGCATTCTAAGGAAAAGGCAAACCAAGAATTAAAAAAGAGATTCATGAAAAGATGGATAAACTGAGTGGATGCCTTAAATTCAACACAAACTTAATGAAAGACACTTAATAAAGCTTAAGTAAAAAATCCATGATGTATTTCCATACATTTATTTAGGAGAAATAAAATACAGAACTAACAGTTCAAGGAAATAATTCCCTTTTACCTTTGTAAAGGTAGCTCCAGGCAAACCTGAAGATGAAATCCATTGAAAAACATCATTTACACCTAAATGTACTGCACCATTAAAATAAAATGTTTTCCTCTTTTTCTTTTGGGGCCATGAAGAAAACTGTGTCTACCAGATGCCTCTGACAAGGGGAAAGTCCTAAGGGTGTTTCAAAACTCATTACTTTAATTAGCATTTAGTGGCAATTATTTTAGGCTATAAGTTGGAATTTAATCTTAATAATGGTTAAACCTGCATAATGTTAAAATTAAATAGGTACAGGCTTCACAAGCCAGACTTTAAGATATGGCATATTGTAATTTATCAAAATGTTTTGAAAAAGATACTGCTGATGCATGGTAAGCTCATTTCTCTTAATGAAATGTAGTTATCTATTGAAGATATTTATAGCAGCTTCTACAGTAAATGTATTTACAGCATATCTTTTTTAGATAACTAGTATTTACTGAACATTTGTGTGCATGCAATTGTTTTTTCTCTGTCTCATAGTCACATTTTCATCCGAATGCCTATATTGTCATTACCTTTTCAATATCTGGATGGTCTAGCTTGCAGTAGTGGGAACCCAAATTGATCCACTTAGCTAATGAAAGAAATAACATTGTCTGTACACATTATTTATGTAATTGATACAGTCCTTGTGCTTTTACTAATGAAAGAGAAAGACCTGAATTAGGGGACCTCTAACCTATGACACTAATGCATCAGGATAGTCCCTACTGGCTGGACATAAATCAATTGGCAAGTCTGCATAAAACTCTCATTCTGCACTGGATGCATACATGTCTAAAGGTCACTTAGGTTAAAAAACACAAGTGGATGTGAGGAGCTAAACATATGTAAAATTTTGTTCATTAGAGTTAATTAAGCACTTTTTGATTATTCTGTATTTAAAAAAACAGTATCACAGGAATCTGGTCAAGTGCTCAGGAGATATTAAATATATGTTTCAAACACAAAACAATTTACACATACAGTACTTATAAAAAGTATTCACCTCTTTGGAAACTTTATTATTTTACAAAACTGAATCAAAGTGGATTATGATTTGACTTTTTAAACATTGATCAACAGAAAGTCTCTTTAATGTGAACCTGAAAATGAACCTCTCTAAAGTGAAATTAAATAATTAGAAATATAAAACACAAAATAATTGATCACCTAAGTATTTACCCCTTCAGGTCCGTATTTAGTATATGTTCTTTTGGCCACCATGACAGCCTTGAGTCTTTGTGTCCAGGTCTCTGTCAACTTTGCACATTTGGACACTGCACTTTTTCACCTAATCTTCTTCTTTGCGAAACTACTCAAGATCTGTCAGGTTGCATGGGGATTCTGAGTGAACAGTCTTTCTCATGTCTATCCACAAATTCTCAATTTGATTGAAATCTCGCCCACTCCAAGGCATTAACATTATTGTTTTTAGGCCATTCCCGAGTAGCTATGTCTTCATGCTTGGGGTAATTTTTTTTACATTATTCTTGCAGTCTGCATCAGGTTTTCCTTTGGGATTTCCCAGTGTTTTGCTGCATGCATTTTACCTTCCCTCATGATCCCCATGCATCCTGATCTCCCAGGATGGAGAACAGGTCTGGAGCTTTGCCGTTAAGTTGTAAATTGTAGCTTAAGTTTTTTTATTTTTATTTTATTATAATTGACCATCCCAGCAAGTGCTTAGTTCTGTCAACACAATTCTCTCTTTCTCAACTATCGTAACAATAAAACCCTAACCCTACCCCTAACCCATTAAAGCCAACATATTAGCAATAAAGTGAAATTACCAAAAGAAATAAAACTATAAATACAAAATGACTAATGCTAGCATAAAATCACAATCAATATTATTCCACGAAAGGAGAAAAACAACTGCAGTAAGTC
This sequence comes from Polypterus bichir lapradei, assembly GCA_026402145.1. Taxonomy (NCBI): domain Eukaryota; kingdom Metazoa; phylum Chordata; class Cladistia; order Polypteriformes; family Polypteridae; genus Polypterus; species Polypterus bichir. The sequence goes on from JANRMT010062849.1 coordinate 17,026,510, forward strand.
CCAGGTCTAGATATTAATATTACTTAAAAAACAGTAATTAATTAAAATTATCAAAATAACTAGGAACTTGAAAGGAACAGATTTATTGTGTAATGGGAATACCGCAGGTGACACTAATCTTAAAAAGTTTAATTTCAGTCTGAAGGTACAGTATGCACAAGCTGTAATCCTGCCCTGTCCTTGCTGTTTACGGCACAATAAGCCTCTTCGTACACCACAGAACCTGCACACCACAATGCAGACCTTGTTGCCTGCATTGCGGATCCAATATTCTGCCTGTATATCAGCTAGAGTTGCCTTTCTAAATCCATCCTATGTTTATATGAATAAGAGGAGCTGCCCCTTTTTCATCTAATTAATCAGTTCAAACACCTTTTAGTGGCAGGTTGATAACATTTGTTCTTTACAATAATAATGTTAAGATAATACTGCTGTGATTTTATTTTTAGTGTACTGTAAATACAGAGTATTTGTCTGTTTCCTCTATGCTTACAGAACAACACTTGCATAATTCCTTTCCTCTTCCATTCATTTCCAGATATGAGACTTTTTAAAGAATTTCTGTTTAATTCTATTCACTTTCAAGTATCTTGATGAATATTGAACTGTTCTGACAAATTTCGTAAAAGAATAAGTGTGCCATATTTCAACAAAATTAATTCCCTGGGAAATGAGTTTTTTCACCCAGGCAAGAAGATAAGCAGACGTGGTTGTCGCAGGAGAAATAATGTTTAATAACATAACATAAGTTTATTAAACCTCCACAATCCAATCTTAGTCAGTCATTACAATAGGTGACATAGGCACCATCACCCGAGGGTGCCTGTTTTGGTAACTCAAAGGGTGCTTGCTCTAGACACCGAAGGATACCCTCTTATACCACCTAGGGCTTCATATGGACTTTGACTGGCACTGAATCCAATTCAGGAGTGCTTAGTATTTTCCTGAGAACCAGGCAGCAAACAGCTCTTGAAAAGACACCAGTCTAATGCACATACATTTTGCAATCACTGCTTAATTTAACTGGCATGTCTTCCACAATGTGGGATGAAACTGGAATACCCAAAATAAAACACAAGCAGACATAGAGTGAACATGTAGATTGCACTCTGATAATAATTGGGGGTAGTATTTGAACCCAGGAGACTGGATGTGTGAGGCAGTAATACTGTCACTGCAATACCATGCTAACCTACAGTAAAGACATTATTTCAAATTAAATGAAAACTTTATTGGCTGATTTTGGCTAGACATGAATTAATAGAGTTTGGCACCCAATCTTATAATCATTTATGGAAGTTTACTGTATATATTTCTTTGGGAGATACAGTATGTACCTAATGTTTTTGACTTGAGTTTGCTATAATATGGTATCTGCATCTGCTGACCCACAAACAGTCAGGCTTCATCATTTTTAAAAACACTTGACATACCTTATCAGAGACAAAAAGGAGATTCTGTGAAGAAGGCTTCTCTGAAGCCAGACAGAGTCCGTCAAAATGCTTGTGCTGCGTATGACACTCCAAGGCAAAAGGCAAAGGATACAGCGTGTGCTTTCAGAATTTCCCTTTGTCTTAGAAGGTATATTGATCATAATAGAACCATTAGCATTTTAAAGATGCAAGGCCCAGATATTTGCCTTACACATTCTTTAAAAGTTTTTTGAACACAATTTGTCAAAGAAAATGTTTGTTCTTTGATGTTTTTTCTGTTATTAGTATTAATATTGTTCTGATTTTTTTTAATGTTTAGAATGTACGGTTAGTAAAGCCAGATATATTCTTTTAAACATTTTAATCGTTCTGTCAAATATAAATCCACTTAAAAGGTGATTACATTTGGAAGAACTGCTTGAATAGGTGGAAACATCTGTTGGTTGCTGTAACAAGTCTCAGGTTTCTTTTAATAAATTCTCTGTGGCTATACAGAATCTTTTAAGGAATTGTGTTGAAAAGACTGAATATTCCAGTGTCCAATGTAGCCTGTTCAAGGAGGTGTTGGTATTTAAACCATGCTGCTTCCACCTCCACTTATGATTCACTGTGTCACTTATGTAAAGCCTTTTAACTAAAAGGGCAAAACACAAACTACAGTGGACTCAGAAAATATTCAAACAGACCCCTTCACTTTTTTCACAATTTGCTTTGTTGCAGTCTTTTGCTAAAAATGTTTATATTTATATTTTTCCACATCAATGAACACTCAATACCACAGAATGACAAAGCAGATACAGGATTTAAGAAATTTATAGCAATTTATTAAAAATAAAAAGTGAAATATCCCATTGACACAATTATCCAGATCCTTTACTGTGACACTTGAGATCATCACTGAGATGTTTCTACACCTTGTCTGGAGTGCACCTATGGTCAGTTCAATTGATTGCACAGGATTAGGAAAAGCACACGCCTGACTATAGAAGGTCCTACAGCTGACAAGGTGTATCAGAGCTAAAATTAAACCCTGAAGTCTAAGGAGCTCCCTGCAGAATTTAGAGACAGGATTGTGTTAAGACACACATCTGAGGAAGGCTAGAAATAAATTCCTGCAGAACTAAATGTTCCTAAGAGCTCAGTGGCATCCATAATTCTTAATTGGAATAAGTCTGCAACCACCACTACTCCTCCTAGAGTCGCCCACCCAGCGAGACTGAGCAATCTGGGAAGAAGGGCCTTAGTAAGAGAGAAGCCAATGGTTCTCTAAAATTCTGGTACTAATCTCCAGTAAGGGGCCATGTAGCGCTTTTAAGCTTTCTGGCATTAAGAAGATTTTTTTTTTGTTTTTGTATTTTTTACACACATTTATTTATTCATTCATTAGCTGAGGAGGAGTTTTAGGATCCTTAATTTCCTGATTCATTTTTTTGAGAATTGAACAAACCAAACTACCTTAGTCTTTTAGGTTAAAATACGCTTCTTATTTAGGAATGTTCCTAGTGTAGCCTTATCTGTTAAGATTAGTTTTGTGTTCATAAGAATTAATCTTTTCTTTTTTTTTTTCTGTTCGGCACCTCCTGACTGACTGGTTTGAGAAAACCCCCACACATGATTTACTGTTCGACTCTTCTAGTTGTCTAGTTATGCTTGACATCAAGCTTTTTGGGGTACATGCCGATTTTGGCCCTCTAGACCCAAAAAACACTAATTGTTAGGCCATTTTTTGTGAAGGAAATCACACCCTTATGATAAAGAGTAAATCAATAGGCTTCTTTGCAAAAACTGATCATAAGGGCTTTAAGTTGTGCATGCCAAATGAACAAACCCAAGTTCAGCCCATAATGGCATATGCATGGTCAACGTTACTCTTTTTAACAAAATTTCGAAAAGATGGGGATCAGTAATATAGGCATTTGGATTGTTATTTTATGTTATTTTGACGTTGCTGATCATGAATATGATAATATTTTGGGTATTTGATTTTTTACCATTGGTTTTAGCCTTTTAAAAACCACTCTGAAAATTTTTAAAATGACAGAAAACATGAGCACTTGTGGTGTTGTTTAAGACTATTTCAAGGGCAGTGATTATGAAAATTATTTTTCATTTTTGATTCTTTACAAGGGACCTTCCTCTTTATGGATTATGGGTGAAAAATGACAAATTTCTATTACAGTCAAGAATATTTAGACTTTAAACGTTTAACCTGAATAAACTATTCTTGTTTATTATTTATTTCTGCATACAAAATCCTTATATAATGTTAACTTCAGCATAAACTCTCATCTGTGCATTAATGTAGCTGTGTTTATTCAAAATTACCAAAGTTCTGCAGCTTTAGTTTGCTTCATGGGATTCAGCAATAACTTGACATGTTGAAATGATTCCACAGATAAAATACCTTCAATTTTAAAAGCTTTAGTAAAACAGTTCACACAAAAATAGGGAAAAAATTGATATAGCACAAAAGAAAAGTTCTGTTTAAAGTTTATATATCTTGTTTAATTTCTTTAAGTTAGTTTATACAGTCGAGCCATTTATAAATGGTCAGAGAACTATATGTTTATCCCATTTTCAAACTGTAAATGGGTCTTTCAGTCCCTGCTAGCACTGGAGCCTATTCTAAACATCAACTGGCTCAATTAACACTCTGTATTACTGATTATAGCAGGAAAGTTCAATTTCATATTAACTTACAGGGGGTAAAAGACTATACCGTATTCTAATAGCTATTCTTCTATAGGACTCAAGCAAACACTATATGAATGTAACTTTAAGCATTAACTTTCTAAGATTGGCTCTTACAATAAATATCGGCATTTTTCAATATGAATTCTATTTTCTGGCAAGAGCAAGTTTTACAGAAAGTCCCAGATTAACAAATACAGTGTTAAAATAGCACTGTATTAGTGCTGGTATAACCATTACCTGCTTAGAAGAACTAGATGCTACTTTTCTCTGCAGATGACGTTTGGTTGGTAAGCAAAATTCTAGGGGTAAGATCAGCTTCTGTAAATTAGCCAGTAAAACCACTCAAGCTCACACTAATGCATACAACTTCAATGAAGAAGCAAAATCAGAAGCTGTCAGAGCAGTTTATGTCTTTTGATCGATATTGATGATGGTGGAAATGTGTGTGAAATTGAGTGTATGCTCAATTGTCTATAAAATGTTGGACAGGCAACTGTTTGATAATTAAAGGGCACTCTGTTTATACCTCTGTTAACAAAGCATCAATGATCTTAAAATGATATAAAATCTTACTTTTGTTTAAACTTTGTATAGTGTGAGAGGAGATAACTTAACACTGTAGTTCTTTTTTGTTTCTTTTTCAGATGAAACATAAAAAGTATTTCTTTTGGAGTACCTGAAAAAATTAAAACATATGAAGGGAAGGAACATAATCTGCACAAAGTCATCAGACAGTTATAAATCGTGTTCAAGAGTTCCCGAAAAGTCATTAAAAAAGTATGTCTGTGCCCTCTAATAACCGTCTCCCCCAGTTCTGTTGTACTTTAGAAGCCCCTCCTCTTCCGGTCAACACCAAATAAAGAAACAGACCTAACTGGATGTCGGAGTTCATTTTGAACCAGAGCCTGTAGGAGCCCCACTTGCCCACAGATGACATTTATTATGAAGGCTTGACCTTGCTAAAGGAGTATACAGGTATTTACTTTTGTTTTGGTACTTCTTTTCTTTTTTTTTTTAATTTTATTGATTTTATTGTAGGGCGGCATTGTGGTGCAGTGGGGAGCACTGCAGCCTCGTGGTTAGGAGACCCGGGTTCGCTTCCCGGGTCCTCCCTGTGTGGAGTTTGCAAGTTCTCCCAGTGTCGGTGTGGGTTTCCTCTGAGTATTCCAGTTTCCTCCCACAGTCAAAAGACATGCAGGTTAGGTGCATTGGCGATTCTAAATTGTCCCTAGTGTGTGCTTGATGTGTGGGTGTGTGTGCCCTGCGGTGGGCTGGCACCCTGCCTGGGGTTTGTTTCCTGCCTTGCGCCCTGTGTTGGCTAGGATTGGCTCCAGCAGACCCCTGTGGTTAGGATATAGCGGGTTGGATAATGGATGGATGATTTTATTGTAATCATTCCATACAAATAGATCCATTTTTACAAAAACTAGGATTAAAAACAAATCAACCCCCACCCCTGAGAAAGAGAGCATAGCCAACAGAATAAAGCTTAAAACTAGTAAAAATAAATAAATTAATGAGTTTAATAGGCAGATACAGATAAATGGAGAAGAAGAATAAATGGGAAGAGAATATGTGATATCCCGTGTAGTGGGAAGTGGCCCCAGCACTCTGGACACACTCTGGACATCTGATAGTTCATGAACCGAACAGGATCAGTGGAGAGATGAGACACAGACAAAAATTGAAGGGTGAATGGTGCAAGTTTATTTACAAGAGTGCTGCACAACCAAAATGCAATAGTGTCAAGTGGGCTTTGAGACACAGTCCTTCAGCACTGACACTTCTTCAGAAATAAATAAAAACAAACAAAAAGGAGAGATATGGTGCATTTACAAAAACAGTGTGCTCCTACAAAAATAACTACACACACACTCCAATAATGACGGTTGTCTTCTTTTATTTCTGGCTCAAGACGCTCCTCCAGCAGGAAAGGAAAATGCAAAAAATCAAGTGTGTGTATATACCAAAAACAATTGCACCAAACCCAAAATCAAAAACTATCCCAGCACCAAATAAATATATATATACAGTACAGGCCAAACGTTTGGACACACCTCCTCATTCAATGTGTTTTCTTTATTTTCATGACGGAAAGCATCAAAACTATGAATGAACAAATGTGGAGTTATGTACTTAACAAAAAAAGGTGAAATAACTGAAAACATGTTTTATATTCTAGTTTCTTCAAAATAGCCACCCTTTGCTCTGATTACTGCTTTGCACACTCTTGGCATTCTCTCGATGAGCTTCAACAGGTAGTCACCTGAAATGGTTTTCACTTCACAGGTGTGCCTTATCAGGGTTATTTAGTGGGATTTCTTGCTTTATCAATGGGGTTGGGACCAGCAGTTGTGTTGTGCAGAAGTCAGGTTAGTTGGACGATCATTTATTTTTCAACAGGACAATGACCCCAAACACTCCTCCGGGCTGTGTAAGGGCTATTTGACCAAGAAGGAGAGTGATGGAGTGCTGTAAATGGTCATGAAAATAAAGAAAACACATTGAATGAGGAGGTGTGTCCAAACGTTTGGCCTGTACTGTATACTTCCACCAAAAATTATCACTAGGAGATATTTCACTCTATATACAAAAGAATATATACAAAAGCCGCCAAAATCACAACTGCTCCTCCAAATAGCTCAGCAGCAATTACTCATACCTTGCCTTTAGGTCCACTGACGACCCCTGTTGGCCGGTGACTCCTTAAATATAACCGGCAAGATTGTCCAGCCCATCTGGAAGAACACCAAACACAGCTGTTAATGGGTTAGGAGGGATTGTGACATCAAGGCTGTCTGAAAGGCACTTAAAAACTTTTGTCCAGAATGGTGTTAATTTGGTGCAGGCCCAAAACATGTGACCCTTGATTGCAGCGTTTGCAGGTTGGATCTTGCCCTGGAAACATTTTGGTTCTTCTTTTCTCATTGTTTATTAGAGTTGGTGCTATTAAATGGCGTGCTCCAAAAGACCCTAAACTTTTGTGTTGCTCTTTGTCTGTTCACTTTTACAACAGGAATATTTACTTTATTAAGCATTTAAAATGCCTTATACAGAGCTGATCCAACTACAACAACCTTCAACAACAACAACATTTATTTCTATAGTACATTTTCATACAAACAATGTAGCTCAAAGTGCTATACATGATGAAGAAAGAGAAAAAAGACAAAATAAATAAAATTAGGGAACACTATTTAACACAGAATAAAAGTAAGGTCCGATGGCCAGGAAGGACAGAAAAAACAAAAAAAAATTCCAGACGGCTGGAGAAAAAAAATAAAATCTACAGGGGATCCAGGCCACAAGACCGCCCAGCCGCCTCTACGCATTCTACCTAACATAAATGACCTCAATCAGCCCTCATTGTATTCAGGGTTCATATGGAAGAATTTGATGATGATACAGTACAAGTTGACAAAGTGGGATACATTATAGATGATCTATTTCTTTATCATTTCCTGTGTTGCCATAAAAATGTCTAATTACTATTACACGACTTCACATGGAGAAACAGATACCTTTTGTCAACAGCCATCCTATGTAATCGTCAAAACTCCCTGTTGCCAAAATTTTGTACTATATGATAAGATTTAAAGGCATTTACTCGTAAATACTAAATCATTTTTTTTCTTCAAAGTGTTTTAAGCTGGAGTTTGGTGCAATTGCTACTTTGATTCCATTATTACTCAGTCTTCTTAGGGGTCCTCATAGTGATCCTATCATCAGGATGTTGTGACAATAGGGAGCCTTTTCATCAACAAGCGTTCAATGCAACAATGAAGTGTCCTCGTGCAGAAACCATCAAAGGGGAACCCTCCACTGCTGATTGATGAAACAATCGAGTATCTATGAGTGGAAATGACCAAAGGGGACCCTATCCCACCCCCTTCAGCTCAAGGAAGCAATCAAGTCTTGTACCATAATTAAAAGAGAAATACTGTGCTGCATTTAACGATCTGGCATTGGCATGCTATCTTGTTAAAAGTATAATCAGCTCTCTGTCAGTCAGTCATCATCCAACCCGCTATATCCTAACACAGGGTCACGGGGGTCTACTGGAGCCAATCCCAGCCAACACAGGGCACAAGGCAGGACAAAATTCCCAGGCAGGGCGCCAGCCCACCGCAGGGCACACGCAAAATCACACCAGAGACAATTTAGGATCACCAATGCACCTAACCCTGCATGTCTTTGGACTGCGGGAGGAAACTGGAGCACCCGGAGGAAACCCACGCAGACACGGGGAGAACATGCAAACTTCACGCAAGGAGGACCCGGGAAGTGAACCCAGGTCTCCTTACTGCAAGGGAGTAGCGCTACCCACTGTGCCCCCGTGCTGTCCTCAACTCTCAGTTAAGGAGCTAAGTCACCCAGAGGTATGAAGGGGTCTTATTCCACCCTTGGCTCAAGGTATAATAATGAGATGCAGACTTGTTTCTTTTCCTTGTCTTTGAAGACCTCAGTGGTTTATTTTATAGAGTATGTTTAGGTTTTTGTTTTCCTCTCCTCTGTGTCCCTTCATTCATTTACAACCTGTTAATTCAGTTCAGGGTCTTAAAAAGCTGATTCCTGAGAATATTAGGTGGGACTCATTTCTGGAAAGGATGCTAGTCCAATGTAGGGCATATTCAGCACATTCACATATAGCACCCTTTACTTAATGTCCTATATGTAGACATTTCTTTACATGGTATAACTTAGAAATAAACAAACACAGTGTGTGTATATTTACTGTGGCTGTGAATTGTATTATTTTGATTTGATATACTTTATTAAACCTGAAGAAGAAATTTTCTTTTCACATGACCAATGGGAGACCAGAGAGCAGGATTAGCCATTGTACAGCAGCCCTGGAGCAATTTTCTGGTTAAGGACTTTGCCCAAGGGCACAGCGGAGTAGAATCCCTTCTAGGATTAACAGAATTTGAACTGGCAACTTTCCAGACACCAGCAAAGATTCTTAGCCACAGAGCCACCACTCCAGTCTTGATAATATTACATTATTTAATACAACTTCTTTTATGTCCTAACTGGTTGACAACATACTTAGTTTTATCAGCATGCCTCCACTATCTAAAATCATGCCTGTCTTGATCGCTGCTATATTAACTTTGATACAGCATCTCTGAAAGGCACCTCAGGGTCTCACGGATCAAGCTTATTGTAGATCATCCATGACAGCCAGAGGCACAGACTAAATGTGTGCAAGTTTAAAGGTGGTCAGCTAAAGCAACTCAGACACTCCAGTGCTGTTTTAAATGCGCTTACTTAGATCTTATTAATGGTATGACTTCAGATATCAGTGGTGCAGTGGTAACTGTTTTCTAGTGTATAAGTCTGAGTGAGAATTAGTCATACCAAACAATACCATATTATTACTTAAACACTGAATCAAAATAACTTTTAGTTTTGAAACTAAATGTTTGTTTAAATATGGAGATAGCATAGAAGAAAACTTGTTTATGAAACGGTAACACAATTCAGAAAGAGAATGTGAAATTGACAAAGATGGCAGCACCTCTTGTTCACTAAAGGACAAATGAAGGAACATACGAGGCCGTCCTGTCCCACCAATAATACAGACTGCAGTCATACCTCAGACACCATGCAAATCTGGGAAAACAGAACGCTCAGTGGGGCAAGCACTGAGAGATGGAACTGCGAATAACAGAACAAATCACTCCTCAAATAAAATATAAGAGGCCCAGTGAAGCATTAAATATTTATTTTTTTGGACTCATTACTGTTTCACCATTTTTTTTCTGTTGTTAACATATCTAATCAATTCCCTCCATTGTTCACTACTTTGGTCTTGGCATTATTAGAGTGTGGAATACTACAAGAGCGCTCCCTGTCCTGCTAATTTATTATGTCACAATGTAATGACATAAACCTAAGCCAAGCTCTTTGCCAATTGAAATCACTGTCATCACATGTTGAACAAGAGCTCTTTTGAAAAGCATTTTCGATAGCAGAACCAAAGACATGAGATTTGAAAAAGACTGATGGAGCCCCAACACCCCCCTTCAAAAAAAAAAACAACAAAAAAATAATTAAAAAATGAACAACAATGGTAAATTTATATCTGGTAAGCACAGCTTAGAGAATGTATTGTTAAAGCATATTCTTCCAGAGGTTACATTCCTTGTAGAACAGAATCAGTATACCTAATTCACTTTAAATCACATATTTTGTAGATGCCTTAATTATAGCTAAATTCAGAATGTGTCAGTTCAATCTGAATAAGCAATGAAAAATTGACCAGTTTTGTTCTGGATTTCAGCAGTAGACATTTCACATTTGAAGTAAATCTGTAACAACAGTGGGACTTCTGCATTGGCTAATCTGGGCTGCAGGCCAGAAGCCTGGGGGCTACAGGGGTCCCAAAATAAATCAAGATGTATAAATGATTATCTACCCTTTGTTTTTCAAGGAAATGTTCCTGCCAGGAGACCGGCTAAACAAGTTCTCATTACCCTTTTATTGTTATTCCTGAGATAACTTGTCCACCAAAAGTCATATGCACACCATCATCCCTGTGTCACCAGCGAATGGTGGTAGAGGGCAGCTGTTAACACCACATATGGGCTGATAGAAAGTAAAATGTGAGAGAAAGATAGTGATGTGTTGTGCTATAATAGTGACAGTACTACAGAAATGAGCAATGACAGCATTGTAGATTTTAGTTCTAATGATAGTGAAGTACTATATATGAAGGTGATGCACAAACAGTAAACTATGAAGTCACTTCTGACTGTGCATGATGTAACAAGAGTGCTGGGCAACTTTCAAAGATACTGATAACTGACCCCCTATGCTCAAGACAAATGTATCAGATATAAATGATCCCTTACAGAATTTTAGTTTGTTCATAAGTCATGTCATGTTAGATGTAATTAGGACTAAGCCCAAAAGACATACACAACAAGTGATAGTGTAGCAAACTGAAAACAAATTACAGAGGATACATTTGGTCTGATGTTATGACAAGTTGCTAGCTGTCTGTTATTATACTGTATATAATTCAAAAGCTGGTTACCAAAACTTTTATTTGAAATACAGTGGTGCTTGAATGTTTGTGAACCCTGTAGAAATGTCTATATTTCTGCATAAATATGACCTAAAACATCATCAGATTTTCACTCAAGTCCTAAAAGTACATAAAGAGAAACCAGTTAAACTAATTAGACAAAAATATTATACTTGGTAATTTATTTATTGAGGAAAATGATCGAATATTACATATTTGTGAGTGGCAAAAGTATGTGAACCTTTAGAATTAGCAGTTAGTTTGAAGGTGAAATTCGAGTCAGGTGTTTTCAATCAGTGGGGTGACAATCAGGTGTGAGTGGGCACCCTGGGTTATTTAAAGAACAGGGATCTATCAAAGTCTGCTCTTCACAACACGTTTGTGGAAGTGTATCATGGCACAATCAAAGGAGATTTCTGATGACCTCAGAAAAAGAGTTGTTGATGCTCATCAGGCTGTAAAAGGTTACCATCTCTAAAGAGTTTGGATTCCACCAATCCACAGTCAGACAGACTGTGTACAAATGGAGGAAATTCAAGACCATTGTTACCCTCCCCAGGACTGGTCGACCAACAAAGATCACTTCAAGAGCAAGGCGTGTAATAATCGGTGAGGTCACAAAGGACCCCAGGGTAACTTCTAAGCAACTAAAGGCCTCTTGCACATTGGCTAATGTTCATGTTCATGAGTCCACCATCAGGAGAACACTGAACAACAATGGTATGCATTGCAGGGTTGCAAGGAGAAAGTCACTGCTCTCCAAAAAAAAATTGCTGCTCGTCTGCAGTTTGCTAAAGATCACGTGGACAAACCAGAAGGCTATTGGAAGAATGTTTTGTGGATGGATGAGACCAAAATAGAACTTTTTGGTTTAAATGAAAAGCATTATGTTTGGAGAAAGGAAAATACTGCATTCCAGCATAAGAACCTTATCCCATCTGTGAAACATGGTGGTGGTAGTATCATGGTTTGGGCCTGTTTTGCTGCATCTGGGCCAGGATGGTTTGCCTTCATTGATGGAACAGTGAATTCTGAATTATATCAGAGAACTCTAAAGGAAAATGTCAGGACATCTGTCCATGAACTGAATCTCAAGAGAAGGTGGGTCATGCAGCAAGACAACGACTCTAAGCACACAAGTCGTTCTACCAAAGAATGGTTAAAGAAGAATAAAATTAATGTTTTGGAATGGCCAAGTCAAAGTCCTGACCTTAATTCAATCGAAATGTTGTGGAAGGACCTGAAGCGAGCAGTTAATGTGAGGAAACCCACCAACATCCCAGAGCTGAAGCTGTTCTGGACGGAGGAATGAGTTAAAATTCCTCCAAACCGGTATGCAGGAATGATCAAAGGTTACTGGAAATGTTTAGTTGCAGTCATTGCTGCAAAGGGGGGTCACACCAGATACTGAAAGCAAAAGTTCACATACTTTTGCCACTCACAAATATTTAATATTCGATCATTCTCCTTAAAAAATAAATGACCAAGTATAATATTTTGTATCATTTGTTTAACTGCTTTCTCTTTATCTATTTTTAGGACTTGAGTGAAAATCTGATGATGTTTTAGGTCATATTTATGCAGAAATATAGAAAATTCTAAAATTTGCATTTTGTGACTTGTCACATTACACAATAGTGAGAAATCATTTTTGAAAATAAAATCATTATTTGGCCCTTTGTTTTTCTTGCCAAATCACTCATGGTTTGAAAAGGATGTTTGATAATGAAGCAATACAAACTGTACCTCATACAACTATTGAGTTGGCAGTTTCCTTACTGAACAATAGCTAATGTTTATTGACAACTAGACAAAATTGCCTAAAGTCTGCAAACTAATAAAAAACTAAACCTTGCTGAAGTGTTTTTTACTTTTATGTTATTTATTTTTTTCATTTTGACTTTTTTCTGAGTTTTACCTTAACCGCTTAAAATATTTAACAGCGTGAAAAAATGTGGTGCCAGAATATTATTTTTCCTCTCATTTTCCTTCTCTCTCTCAAAATAGATGTCTAAAGGATCAGACTCTCTTTGTTTTTAAAATTTGACATAGCATATTGTGCTCTGATAGCTACTAAGTATAATTTTAGGCTTTGACATTATATACTCCCTATTTACTCACTCATTATATAGTCACTCTGACTCTCTATATATACCTTTTGTATATATATATATTGTCACAAATGTGCCATTGGGAGGCAGCTAAAGGGCCTGAATAATAGTAGTTCTACACCAGACCAGGGGGTGGCGAGGTGCACTGACTTTCTCTCTCAAACCTCTGCAGATCATCCACGGGAAATCCCACACGGTTCCAGTGCTATTGATGGCATCACTTCCAGTTCCAGGCTCATTAATGATGTCACTTCCAGCACAGATGACATCACTTTCGATCCAGGTCCCGAAGACATAACTTCCTGTCTTGGCCATTAAAGCCACCATCTTTACAGCCTTAAAAACAGTTCTGTTTTGGACTTGAACCTGAACACAACTCATCAACTAAACCCATTTTGCAGCCAGGGCACAATGTACAGGTGGCTGTCCCAAACCTTTTTGATGTCTTCTCGTTATTCTTGTGACAATATATATATTTATATAGGGGTGGGCAAAAGTAGGTTTACAGTTTTGAGTATACAAGACTAGCAATTTGAGCACTTATGAGATTGTACCTATTGTAAGTGCACTGTACCATTGTGAGTTATTAAAGCTATTGAAATAATTATAAACTGCATGTCTTATTCCATTCAAACAACTTTAAACCTAAATATATATATATATATATATGAGGGACATTGAAAAAGTTTCTGCACTTTTTTAAACTCTATTTATTAAGAATTTCAAAAACAAATTACATCACTTTTCTACATAGTCACCTTCCTTTGCTATGCAGTTTTTCCAGCGTCCTACCAACTTTTTAATGCCATCAGCAAAAAAATGTTTTTGGTTGAGCGCGTAGCCACTGATGCACTGCTGCTTTCACATCATTCCTCATGGTCATGGCTGTAGTTGGATGTCTGGAGCACTCTGCATCCATCACACTAGTACGGCCATTTTCGAACATTTCAATCCACTCATAGATGACTAATAGAGAGAACTTTATCCCCATACTGAGCAAGCATGTGGAGATGAATTTGTGCTTCCCGGCACACCTCCTGCTCACAAAAAGCGTATGACAGAACGCTGTTCCTCTTTGGTATAATTTACAAGTTTTGTAGCCATCTTTACAACAGGGTGACAACTCTTATACTAAACTGCAAGGGCAGCTGGCTGAACTAGTCACATGACACTCTCAGACACAACCAATTACTACTCCTCTCATCTTCACTGTTTCCAATGAAAATATAAAGGTGAAGAAATTTTTTGGATGTCCCTCGTATATATATATATATATATATGTATATATGTATATATATATATATATATATATATATTCGCGCTTTGGTCAAACAGTTGCACAGATTCATTCAGGGTTTTCAAGAACCATAAACTTTATTTGTAAACAGCATAATAAATCATAAAGAATAAAGAAGAGGATGTCTAGGGGAAGTGAATCAAAAGGACAGCTGCTATACAGGCTTTTAAATGTTTGAAGCGCTGTGTGAGATGCAGATCAGGCTGCATGACTGCAGCAGCAAACCAGCAGCTAATCAAGCAAAGAGGAGGTAAAAAGCTGTATTTGTTTCCCATTGTATCATCGTTTAATAAGGGTTTTCAGAGGAGTGACTGCTTTTCCTTGGGGTGCATCCAATCCACCTCTTCACTATATATATATATATATATATATATATATATAGTGGTCTATTGCCGGCTTGTCATACCGGCCAATACCCCCAGGCTGCCAGGTGGAGCTCTCCCTGCAGCATGGAGGTGCCCCAAATACCAGCAGGGAATCATGGACAATGGAGTTTTCCTTTACAGCCCTGCTGGATACCACAGGGGCCAACAGAGGACGCTGCAGGGAGGCCCAGACAGTTGTATGTGCCCTATAACCCTGAAGTACGTCTTAGGCAATGCAACAGGGGAAATGACGTTTGAAGAAGAGGACTTTTTATATGACCCGGAAGTGATAGGAAGTCACATGGACTGAAGGATTGGAAACACTTCCGGGTCAGGGAACATAAAAGAACGATGGGAAATCCCAGACGTCGAGCTGAGCTGCGTGGAAGGGTGTCAACGCATCTGGGAGTGGAGGATTGGTTTATTGTATTGAGAATTATTGAGAATTGTATGAGTATTGTGGAGAGGAGGGTACTTTGTGCACTGTTATTAATAATAAAGTTAACTTATTGGACTTTTTCCTGGTGTCTGCCGTATAGTCTGAGGGTTTAAGAGGACAATAGCGCCCTCTATCTGTCACTATATATATATATATATATATATATCTATAATAATAAAAGGCAAAGCCCTCACTCACTCACTGACTGACTGACTGACTGACTGACTGACTGACTGACTGACTCATCACTAATTCTCCAACTTCCCATGTAGGTAGAAAGCTGAAATTTGGCAGGCTTATTCCTTATAGCTTACTTACAAAAGTTAAGCAGGTTTCATTTCTAAATTCTACACGTAACGGTCATAACGGTCGATAACGGTCGACA
>JANRMT010062849.1:17042366-17068160 GCA_026402145.1 Polypterus bichir lapradei
ACAAGATTATTGTTCACATGGCCAACTGTAAGTTGCATGCTCAAGAGTAAGCTCAGCGCATAGCTTGGTCATATTACAACCGGAGGGCCGAACTGACAACGTGGTATACAAAGAGATCCTTAACAAATAATTATTGGCATATTTTCCCTCAGTTTAAAAAGATTAAATTTTCTTCTTAATAAAAATTTTAATGCAGTACTTCGCCGCTGCGAAGCGCGGGTATTTTGCTAGTATATATTAAAATAGAAACCCATGGGTTCTACAACACCAAAAAATGGGGAGTCAGATAACATCCTTGTTTAATGATAGTTGGTAAGAATAAGACACAAGGGTGCAAAATCACAGCCACTGCTGTTCGAAAGCAAAGAAATATTGTTCTAGTGTACAGGGCAATCTCCTTGTCCAAAGTGAATAGGGGACTCTAGTGACATGTCCTTTTTTAAGATGGAAGGCGGGAAGGGATGGGTTCTGGAGGTGGCAGAAGTACAAGTGACATCATTGGTCCGCTGGGCTGGTCTAGAAATCTCCGGACTGTGGATGAAGAAGGAGAAAGTAGATAAAATAAGTAGACTTTATTGTCATTGTGTCACTTAGAACAGCAATCAGACAAGACTGCATTGGCATTCCCTGAGTTTTCCTTAAACAACAACAATACAGTATATTATAACTAAGTCTTAAATGCTAAAAGGTGTAAACAAGCTACATTGTAATCATTGTCTAACATTCTAGAATCAATTTAACTTAATAATATATTGAACATATATTAGATTATAATATTGCACATAAGGGAGGTTAATTAGTTTGGTAATGAACAACAACAACATTTATTTGTATAGCACATTTTCATACAAATGATGTAGCTCAAAGTGCTTTACAAAATGAAGAAAGATAAAAGGAAAAATATAAAAATTAAGCAATACTAATTAACAAAGAATAAAGTAAGGTCTGATGAGCAGGGAGGACAGAAAAAAAGAAAACTCCAGAGGGCTAGAGAATAAAACAAAATCTGCAGGGGTTCCAAGGCCATGAGACCACCCAGCCCCCACTAGGTATTCTACCTAACATAAATGATCTCAATCAGTCCACATAGTTTTCAGGCTTCATGTAGAAGAATTAGATGATGATGGTGAGGAGGACATCTGACCTTCAATCCATCAATTTAAGGACTGCACGGTGCCAGCACAGAAAACTGGAAAAAGAACAGCAGAGAATGTAGGGGTTAGTACGGATTTCAGAGCAATGAAAAAAAAGATAATTAAATGCATATACAGAATATCAGGTTTACGTTAAAATGTAGCTATGAGAAAGCCATGTTAAAGTAATGAGTTTTTAGCACATTTTTTAAAGTGCTCCACTGTATTAGCCTGGCAAATTTCTATCGGTAATCTGTTCTAGATTTTAGGTGCATAACAACAGGAGGCTGCCTCAACACTTCATTTTAAGTTTAACATTTTGGAATTATAAGCAGACATTCATTTGAAGATCTAAGGTTTGGAGTGTAAAGTGAGAGGCATTCTGAAATATAGGATGGAGCGAGATTATTTAAAGCTTTGTAAGCCATAAGCAGGAATTTAAAGTCAATTCTAAAAGACACCGGACACCAATGTAGTGACATCAAAACTGGAGAGATGTGCTCTGATTTTCTTTTTCTAGTTACGATTCTGGCAGCTCCATTCTGCACTAGCTGCAATCAGTTGATGTATTCAGTAGCTTTGGGAAAGAAGCTGTTTTTCAGTTCTGTTGAGTGTTCATGGATAGCCCTGTATTGTTTTCCAGAAGGCAGGAATTAAATGAAATGATGTGCCAGGTGGTTGGGGTCTTCAGCAATTTTGGAAAACTTGCTTTGACACCTGGACATTTCCTCAAATGCTGGCAAGTGTGTGCCAGTAATGTTTTGGACAGTTCTGATGAACCTTTGCAGAGACATCTGTTCTTCTCTTGTCCACCTGGAGTGCCATGCTGTGATGCAGTATGTCAGTACACTCTCCACAGTGCATCCATAGAATTTTACAAGAAGGTCCTGGGGCAGCCTTGCTCTCTTGAGTCTTCTAAGGAAGAAAATGATTTGCTGTGATGTGTGTTTGATCCAAGAGAGGTTCTCTGTGATGTTCACCCCCATGAATTTGAAACTGGAGGCTTTCGCCACATGTTAATCATTTATGAGTAATGGACTAGGGACAGCTTTCTCTACCTTCTTGAAGTCCACTAGAATCTCTCTGGTCTTGTTGTGTTAAGGATATACTGTAAATGTTGGCAGAGCAGCAGCTCGTCAGGTTCTTCACCTCATCTCTGTATGCTGCCTCATTGCTGCTGGTAATCAAACTAATGACTGTTCTGTTGTCTGCAAACATCATAATAGTATTAACAACGGTGCCCCTCCTGGCCTTGGGTGGTATTGCTTACCTTTTTAGAGCCTTGAAGGTGGCACCCAAATGCTTGTGTGTGTACTGTATATATGTACAAGAAGGGACCCAAAAATTCCCAGAATGATTCAGCAGCAATAGGATTGTGAACATGCCACTAGATATCGTATGCCTACAGTCTGGTTAATTAGTCCGATGAGTGGCATTGTGCATGAGTTGATTGTGTGTGTATTTATGGCGTTTATTCTACAATTGTGCATATTTTCAAGAGATAATGATTATCACATTGACATCACATTGACTTGTTCATAAAGAGTTCATTCCCCATTGACAGACTGTCAATCAGCGATATTACCTGGAACTGCTGAGGCATCAATGTGAAAAAGTGTCACATCCAAAACTGTTTTTTGCATCTTGATGATGACTTTGAAAAACAACATTGTTCTTTCTTCGCACCCCCATATTTGCCAGATCTCACTCCATGTAACTTCTTTTTGTTCCTGAAATGAAATCTGAGGCTAAAGAAAAGAAGACTTGCTACCACGTTAGAAATCCAGGAAAAAACAACAAGAGGCTGTAGAGATGGTAACAAAAGAGAAGTACATGAATGGGGAAAGCGCTATGAGAAGTGCAGTAGTTGCTGTAAGTTTAAGGTATTTTTAACAATTCTTGGAATTTCTACCCCACCCCAGTATACTTATAACAATCATAATCTCATATTCTGTTTCCGTGTTTTTTTTTTTGTGGCTATTCATAAGCTTATTGCAGTGTCTGATCAAGTTTAAGATGACTCATAAGCTTTGATGCTACAAGATAGTTTTTCTTTTGTTTCTTCAGAACAGCAAGGTGGGGCCCAAGCCATGGTTCAAGACCTAGCGCCCCCTCCCCACTAAGTCCACCCCTCCTGTACCACACCAAATGATAAATAATTGGGGTTAAATTTAACCTGGACTATTCAATTTAATTTTTATAATACAGAATGCTTAAATGATCTTTACTTATGATGTTTTAAACTCTGGGCAAAGCTTAATGTAATGTTAAGTACTGTCACACATGTGTTTTAGAGGGTCACCATCCAGGTTCCTCTCAGGTATTTACTATCACCTCGGGCCAAGGGGGGCACTGCCACTAACTATTTAGGCTTCCCTTGTCTCCACAATGCTGAAAAACCACCCAGTGAGGGCAACTGACTCTGCCCCTTTCAGTCCCTGAACCAGCCACCCAGGAAGGAGGCATCACTTGCTGACTGGAAACCTGAAGAGATAGAGCTCCCTCAAAACCTGAGCAAAGTGATCAAGGAATCCTTAATAGGCAGTAATTGTTAGACAGAACACCAGAGGGGGACATTTTTTGTTTGAATTTGTGGCATCACGCTGTATTTTAAGTTTTAAAGTAAATGGGGACGGCTGGGTTGGCACCCCAACATTTACCTTGTCTTTCATCCCATCATTCCCTCGGGTGATCAAAGAATTTTTATATGTGTTCTAGGGTGATATATTGAAGTGCTACAGTATTTTTCTTTCTTTCTTTCGTTCTTTCTTAATGCTTACTAATTGGTGCCCAATTATCTTCTAGTTAAAAACACATTCCAATGTGTTAACAGTCAATTTGTAATTTTAATCTGATGACTGTATGTTTTAAAGGTGTGATGTTGATTGGGTGTATTTCATTCTAATGTGCTGTATAAATGTACGCATGCACTGTACAGTATTCTCTTCCCAACGCTGACTGTACACTTCAGCTGTTCTTCTTTGTATTGCCTTTTTGCTGTATATATAGAACCATCACTAACTGTATAGTTTTAATTTGAATAACAACTGTTTTGTCAGTCCATTAGCTGGATGTTCCTTCACCAGCTGATACTCACTGAGGTTTCTAAACATGCCAGCAGGGACACAATCACTTTCCTCAGACAAAGAATGACCCCATGTGTCACAGAGCCTGGCTGTATCCCTTACACTAAAAGGATCATGATCACATTAGTGGAATAGATTGAGGACTGGTGTTGGAGCCTGGGAGAAACATGTCTGGATTCTGTCACTTCTGGGTAATTAATGTTCAGTAATTTAAGAGAGTCATTTAAGGTCGATTATAATGCGTTAGGGTTGGCTGTGATTTCAATAATAGGCAATTTGGCATATAGCTTCAATTTGTCATTCTGTACAATTAAGCATAAACATTACCTTTTTAAAAAACAAGGGGCCTTGCTGTTCTGATACATCAAGATATTATTGTGATAACCTTCAAGCTGTAGTATTTTCTTGTGTTGTCTTATTTAATTTTACTTAAAAATAATAAGTAAATAAATAAAACTGTTTCTTACAAGGTCAGAAAAAGTTGTCTATGCCTGTATGAAACAGACACTGGCACTTTAAGGCTGAAAATTTATACTGCTGTTGTCGATTGGCCCTTCAGTTTTAAACTGAATGAGCCAAATTATTTAATTTGGAGACTAATATCAATTGAGAAAAGGCTGACTATCAACCTGTCATTAAGAGAAAAAGTTGAACGACAAAAAAAAAGGACTAGAGTGGATACTGCAGATGCTTTGACAAAATTCAGCAGAAAGAGGGAAGATATTATAAAAAGAAAAATCTTGATTTAAAATCAAGTGATTAAACTGTAGTTTAAAGGAGTTTGCTGTCTGATCTTGAGTTTATAGACGCATATCAAAGTTCCAGCAAAAGCTTTAAAAGAAATTCTTCATCATTCTTCTCATGTTTTAATCAGCCCACCTGGGCTTTTATGTTACGGAAAAGATAATAATACTCAGTCACCATCTATCACTTTCGTTTAATTGGCTACTGGCCATGCTAGAATTTGTTGCACTGTATGCCATTTCAGCAAATGAATATTTCTCTCCAAGTTTATGTTTCATCACAGCAGTCAGTTGCATGCAGATTATTTTTAACACATGATTTAAAAGCAACCCGTAACCGGAAAATTAACATATTGGAATCCTGAAAGAATACTATAATAGGCTAATAAACATCCTTGCATTTAATTTTTTTTCACGCATGATACCATTGCTCACACACAGGCTTTATTCCAGCCTTTATTATCAGGCTAAAATGCACCCTCATACACACACACACACACACACTCAAGAAACAATGGCAGAAATGAAGTAATTATCATTTTAATAAGACAGCAAGTCATTTATATTAAAAGGGCAATTAAAACATCTGGAAAAAAATCTGGATAAATTCTCAGAAATTACAAAAGGTACCCATATATTGTAAATTTTAAGGATGACTTTAATTTTATTGTCATATTTATTGTCATATACACAGAGAAGAATCAACAATCAGATGAAAGTAGTAATAAAATGGACAACTTTTGGTAGGCCTACTTTACAATGATAATTGCTGTATATGTACAACACAAATTGCACACAAACAATAGAAGAGGATCTTATGACTTCAGTGCAGAAAACCTCAAGTCTGATGATTTTTAGTCTTCTAACGCCAGATACATAAAATATACATCTGGAAACAACCATGAGTGATCTGTCTTAAAAGTGTGCGGTAATGATTAGATGGTTCACTCCTCATGAGGCAGAGCTCAGAGTCAGGGCGGTGATTTAAACAGAAATGAGTAATGGTGTACTGTACTTGTTAGTCTGGTCTACCAGGCAGCAAGCCTGTGGTTACTATTGGGAAACGTACTATGGGTGAAAAGTCTCCTAAAAAAAGCCCAGTTAAAGATATAAATGTGTGTAATGTGTGTGGAGGACATATTACATGTGTTAAAAATAAACATGTGGCAAGGGAAAAAACTTTCTTCAGTCAATGCGAGATTAAAAACAATGGCAGCTACTTTCATGAAAAGACAAGTACGAAATATGCATTTGAACTAAATGGTGTGCAATCACAATCAATTTAAAGGACATGAAAAGAACAGCCATTAAGCAAGATGTTTTAAAAGAGCCACAGGAGATTTATTTTTAATCTTCAGTACACCTAAAACAGTAAATGTGAATAACAGCATTGACATCACCCCAGCAGAACCACAGACAAGACTACACAACATCCATCGTCTCACTGCAAGCGAATAACTGCAGGAAGTTAACATTATTTTCTAACTGGAAATGCCAAACATGTCATACTTGAATATGGTAGCACAGTGCACATTAGTCACAATGCTCCTCTAAACTGAATTTGCTACTGTTCTGTCATGTAGTGATGCATGATGGCGCAGTCATGATGACAGCAAGATATATAAATTAATCAAACTTCACTCAACTTATGTTATTAAGCTCTTGAATTGATAACAATTTTATTTTTCTCACTGTCAAGACTTTTAATGTATTTATTTTTTTATTGCTCTCTCTGTCTTTCAGTTGTTACTTTATGTATTCTAATACATTACACTGCACCCCTAAACATTTAAAGTGCAAGAACTGGAGGACATTGCAGGTCTTTTATATGAAGAGACTCTTTGGGCAGAACCTCTTCAGATTTTACTGTGTACACTACTGAGTTGTCTATAGACATACATTCTCACCCCAAGAATCACATCTGGCCCTATGAGACTCAGACCTGGCTGCATCATTTTTGCTGCCATAGCCAAAGTTTTAAATGGCACCTTGCCTCACCCTTTTCTTTGAGTGAAATCTTCTCTGCCAGTCTCATATATTGAAGCCAGGAGACAAGAGAAAGGAGCCAGGACTGGGGACAGCGAAGTAAGGAGGTTTTGAATACAAAACATGGAATTTGAAATTTAAGAATGTTGAGCGGGGTCAAATACTTGCAGTAATGTCGATTTACAAGACTGACTCAGAAAAATACACT
This sequence comes from Polypterus bichir lapradei, assembly GCA_026402145.1. Taxonomy (NCBI): domain Eukaryota; kingdom Metazoa; phylum Chordata; class Cladistia; order Polypteriformes; family Polypteridae; genus Polypterus; species Polypterus bichir. The sequence continues at coordinate 17,049,523 of JANRMT010062849.1, forward strand.
CTTGAAGGGTGCAATTTCAGAAATCAAGAAGGAACTGGATTGTATTAGCTGGCTTTATTTATTTACTTATTTATTGCTATTTATGTTTCTCTCAAGAAAAAAACAATGTACATAATCATATTATCAAGTAGACTCTAGGTAAATCACCAAGAGGTCTTTATTTAAACCAAAAGCTTAACATTTGCCTTACGATGATGGTATCACTCTAATTATAATTTTACCAAGACAGAACTAAGACATGTTCATGTCATTTGAATTAATAAAAAATAAATTGACAAACTTAAAATACTGTAATTACAAAGTTCAATTAATTGAAGTATAAAGATTACCTTTAAAAAGGGATCTTTGCTACTATTCTTATTTACTGTATCCTTGTGTATGCAAATAATGCAATACAACTATCCAATCGTGCACGATCTGAGAGTTTTTCCAGGGACGTGCGGACTATGGAGAACCCTCTTTAGGCTACCAAAAGTGAATCTCATAGATGGTGGTGAACAACAGACGATGATATTTGTCAATTTTTAACACACGTTTTAATGTAAGCCCATTTGGGAGATGATTATAGTTTGAATTAAATCAGCATTTAGCAATGCATTTAAGAGCTGCAGTATCGTTGCTGCTTTGATCATTTAATTTTATTTTGCCATGTCTCTGTCTTCTATGCCACAACTTGAAGATTATTATCATTATCATTGTTGTCGTCGTTCGTGTTATTATTAGATTGTGTAACACCACATATTGATAGTATGTGAAAATAACATAAAACAATATAATCAGACAGTCGTATTGAGTCTGAGTGTTCATAGGTCTGTGTTGTTTAAAAATTCCACCCCCTGTACTGTGGCCATGTGGTCAAAAGTCAAAAGTAAAAAAAAAACTGTCCAGAGTGATTGTGCCCCGTCACCATTTTGTCAGGCCTTCCTGATGTCATATACTATGAGAATATTTAGTACTGGAATGAAATCTGCTTTAGTAGAGGTGTGGGTTGTCCTTATCCCCACCTATAATGTTGTACAGTCAGAACTGCTCAGAATTAATACCTTCCTCCAGTCGATTACTTAGTCCATTCTTGCTGTACCTGTTGGTGCTTTTCATCTATTTGGGTTTATTGTACTTGTTCAGCAAAAAAAAATCCAAGTGTCAGATTAATTCTTAGGGATTTAAATCTATTAAAGTGGGATCATATGCTTTTGGAATATTTGCGATTTTATCACAGGTTTTCCATTTTGCCATGTGTGTAATTCCATTTTTCAAGTTTTCCATAGTATTAACTCCATTTGGTTAATCTGTTTTATGGTATTTGTGCTTTTATGGCAGATTAAAGGATATGAAAGATTCCATTTCACCTTGACCTAATGTAAAATAAATACTCTTTAAAATGAACTTCTGTATAAGGAAAAAAAAAATTAGTTGGATTATTATTCAAAGGTTCTTCGTTGTCATTTCTTGGCTAATGAATCCAATTTTAAATTCTGCTTAGCTTTAAAGTTTCTTTATATGTGCTGTGGTTTTCAGAAACAGCTTATAACTGTGAAAAAAGCTATAAAATGATCTTTTAAAAGCAAAGCAGCTGTATTTAGGTTGTGTCTCGGTGGGCTGTAAGAAAATCTGCTATTTAATTCTACAAAATGATTGACTCAGTGGCATGATATACCCTTCAGCAGTACTCAGGAAATTATTATTACATGAATTTACTCAAAACTTTTTAAATTCAGACTACAGGGTTTGCTCACTTGGTAACAATTTTTGCTCTGTTCATCTATTCATTTTCTTAAATCGCTTATCCAGGGCAGGATTAGGGAAAAGCTACAGCCAATCCCAGCCACCACAGTGCACAAAGCAGGAACAAATCCCGAACAGGGTGCCAGTCAGTAATATGTGAAAGTGTCAAAGGCAAAGCCAATTTAAAAAAAATACTCAGCTGGAGTTTGCCAGAAAGTACATTGAACACTCTGAAATCAGAAGGCTCCATAGTCTGATGAGATCAAATCTGAGGTTTTTGGCCATCAGACTAAACACTATTTTTAATATAAGGCAAACACACCATCCCTACTGTGAAGCATGGTGGTGGCAACATTAGGCTCTTTGGATGTTTCTCTGCAGCAGACCCTGGAAGGCTTGTGATGGACAACGGGAAAATGAATGCAGCAAAACAGAAAAAGGAAATCCAGAAGAAAAACTTGATGTAGTCTGCAAGAAACATGCACCTTATGAGCAATTTTGTTTTCCTGCAAGACAACAACCTCAAGCATAAAGCCAAAGCTCCACAGGAATGGCTTACAACCAACAATGTTAATGTCCTGGAGTGTCTGAGTCAGAGTCCAGATCTCAATCCAATTGACAATTTGTATCTGGACACAAAAAAGGCCATTCACTCGCAATCGCCATACAACCTTGCAGAGTTTGAGCAGTTTTGGGGAAATATTGCAGTGTTCTGATGTGTATTGCTGATAGAGACCTGTGCATGGAGACTCAAGATTTTCATACAATCATTTATTGTTTTTATATTTGTAATTTATGTAGGCCACTTTGCAGAGATCTATTTGTATTTAGGAGTCTTTTTTCTTGATTAGTATGAAAAACTGCAGATTAAATTCATTGTGATTTAATGTTATATAACAATAAAATGTGAACACTTCCAAGGAATGCATACTTTGTATAGGCACAATATATATTTATGAATGTATGGATTTAGTTTGGGTGCTATGGAGAACTTCAAGAGTTTAGATTTAGTCAGAGTGGCATGGTCACGATCTATACTGAGTTTGTTTTTCTGAAGGTAGTTTACATTCCTTCCATGCCCCAAAGAAATTTAAGTTGCTTTTTAGTGATCTAAATTGACCCAATGAAAATAAATGTGGGTATAGTGCCCTGCAACAAACTGGCATCCTGTCAAACACAGGCTGTATTGTACTAGTAACTTTCCAAAACAGATTAATGAATTATTATTATTATTTTTTAATTAAACCTTTGTTGCCTTAGTCTCATCACTGCTATACAATGAAACAATTTGCAGGATTTTTTTGTGATGGTAAACTTTGTGAATGTGGTTTTTGTCTTTGCTGTATTAACTTCAAGGCATACGAATGCTGCAGATATTGTTTCATGCATCAAATGTCAGTTCACATCACTGACATAGCTTAAGATAAATGAGAGACAAAGTGAATTGTGTTGTGTAATGTGTACTTTATTTAATTTTGTTTTGATGTCAAAGAGAACAATAAAACTTACTGTAGCTTGAAGACTGTGTACCTTCTATTTAAAGTGATCTGTCATTTCATACACATAATATTAAAAGTCGGTGGTAGTACTCCAGGAGGTATTGTGTTAAGTCACGTATCAGATGCAGGAGCTGCATTGTAATGATTGAAAAGATAATAAAGTCAACAGAAATTACAGCAAAGTGGCAGGAATGAGTCAGAAAGTGGATACAAATGATTGCCACTGAGTAAATATAAGAATGTATTACACATTTAACACCTATTCATGTTCATACTCATCGTCTGCAAAATGAAGAAGCTAAAAAATTCTATATTTATCAAAGAGACATGTTTTTAGGGTGTTCAGGACATTTATCAGCAGCAGATTTCCTATTTAAGCAAAAGAAAACCAGTGATTATACACCTCTGTAATATCAGCAAACTTTAGTGGCTGAACTGATGCTCAAAAGCTTATCTCAGTTCATTTTTTTTATACTTCCTGCATCTAATTAAAAGTTTCTTTAAAAGAAAACGTAACTTTTTTTTTTTTAGTTTTTGAATATGAACTCTGCTAAAATAGTCCAGAGTGATTGTGTCGCATCACCATTTTGCCAGGCCTTCCTGAGGTCATATACTATGAGAATATTTAGTACTGGAATGAAATCTGCTTTAGTAGAGGTGTGGGTTGTGCTCATCCCCCTCTATAATGTTGTACAGTCAGAACTGCTCAGAATTAATACCTTCCTTCAGTCGAATACTTAGTCCATTCTTGCTGCTCCTTTTTGTGCTTTTCCTCTATTTGGGTTTACAGTAATCCCTCCTCCATCGCGGGGGTTGCGTTCCAGACCCCCCCGCGATAGGTGAAAATCCGCGAAGTAGAAACCATATGTTTGTATGGTTATTTTTATATATTTTAAGCCCTTATAAACTCTCCCACACTGTTAACATTATTAGAGCCCTCTAGACATGAAATAACACCCTTTAGTCAAAAGTTTAAACTGTGCTCCATGACAAGACAGAGATGACAGTTCTTTCTCACAATTAAAAGAATGCAAATATATCTTTTCTTCAAATGAGTCTCTGCATCAGGAGCAGAGAATTTAAGAGAGAGAGCGCACGCTCACAAAGAAAAGCAAACAATCAAAAAATCAATACGTGTGCTTTTAAGTAAAGCGGCATTTTTCAGAGGAGCGTCAGTATCTTCTAAGCAAACAGCCTCTGTTGAAACAGCTCCTCTGCTCAAATCTCCTCCGTCAGGCGCAGAGAACGTCAGAGAGAGAGCGCGAGATTAAAGCAAACAATCAAAAAATCAATACGTGTGCTTTTAAATATGCCGAGCACCGCAATAAAGCGGCATTTTTTAGAGGAGCGTCAGTATCTTTTAAGCAAACAGCTTCTGTGCAAACAGCACCTCTGCTCACACTCCCTCCGTCAGGCGCAGAGAATGTCAGAGAGGGTGAGATAGAGGCAGAGACAAGCAAACAAACACCGCGCGGGATGCATATCTTATAGCATTGAGGAGTTTTAGTTAATATGTAATACATGCTCTGATTGGGTAGCTTCTAAGCCATCTGCCAATAGCGTCCCTTGTATGAAATCAACTGGGCAAACAAACTGAAGAAGCATGTACCATAAATTAAAAGACCCATTGTCCGCAGAAATCCGCGAACCAGCGAAAAATCCGTGATATATATTTAGATATGCTTACATTTAAAATCCGCGATAGAGTGAAGCCGCGAAAGTCGAAGCGCGATATAGCGAGGGATTACTGTATTGTACTTGCTCAGCAAAAAAAATCTCAGTGTCAGATTCATTCTTAGGGATTTAAATCTATTAAAGTGGAATCACACGCTTTTGGAATATCTGCGATTTTATAACAGGTTTTCCATTTTGCCATGTGTGTAATTCCATTTTGCAAGTTTTCCATAGTATTAACTACATTTGGTTAATCTGTTTTATGGCATTTGTGCTTTTATGGCAGGTTAAAGGATATGAAAGATTCCATTTCACCTTGACCTAATGTAAAATAACTACTCTTTAAAATGAACTATAAAGAAAAATATTCAGATTATTATCTATACTAATAAAAGGCAAAGCCCTCACTGACTGACTCACTGACTGGCTTACTCACTGACTCATCACTAATTCTCCAACTTGCCGTGTAGGTAGAAGGCTGAAATCTGACAGGCTCATTCCTTACAGCTTACCTACAAAAGTTAGGCAGGTTTCATTTCGAAATTCTACGTGTAACGGTCATAAATGGAACCTACTTATGTACATATATACGGCCATAGCCTGCAGCTCAGTCGCCATGTGAGGCAGAGTTGTGTCCCTCATCGTCACGCCTCCCACGGAATTGAGTGCCTGCCCATATAAGGCCGTCCGTCAGCAGCAATCCAATAGACACACTGCCGCTAAATATTCGCGGGTGAAGGACTGTGCTTATGCAAACGAAGATGAGATGGTCAGGGATAGACTAGTGTTTGGCACTCAGTGAAAGTGCGAGAGAAACTTTTAAGTGCCGGGTCTTAGCTAACATTAAATAAAGCCGTGGACATCGCAAGATCGCATGAGATAGCACAACCACAGCTGAGAACCTTCGATGCATGTACTCCGAGCGGCTCACGTGAACTGACAGTGAACGCAGTACGCAGAGAACAAGCAAGAGCTCCAAAGAGTGCTGAACAAAAAACACATTACACAATTGAGAAGGCAGCAAAAGAATATGAAGCGAGTGACGCATACAAGCATATTCATAAGTGCAGCTACTGCGGAAACAAAGCACGGTGTAAACCTAAAGTTTAAATTAAGTTCATAGACACGCTGCTGCTGGCGTTTGTCATGCCTAAGACGAATACGATATTCGCGAGATACAAGTTTACTGAGAGGACACAGGGTATAAATGAGACTTTTGAATACTTTGTAACAGAGTTAAAATTGCTGGTGAAGGACTGTGCTTATGCAAACGAAGATGAGATGGTCAGGGATAGAATAGTGTTTGGCACAAACTCAGCAAAAGTGTGAGAGAAACTTTTAAGTGCCGGGTCTTAGCTTACATTAAATAAAGCCCTGGACATCGCAAGATCGCACGAGATAGCACAACCACAGCTGAGAACCTTCGATGCATGTACTCCGAGCGGCTCACGTGAACTGACTGTGAACGTAGTACGCACACAAAAAGCAAGAGCTCCAAAGAGCGCTGAACAAAAAACGCATTACACAATTGAGAAGGCAGCAAAAGAACATGAAGCATGTGACACATACAAGCATATTCATAAGTGCAGGTACTGCGGAAACAAAGCACACGGTGGAAAAAGTCAATGTCCAGCTAAAGGAAGACATGTAAAAAATGTGGTAAATTGAACCACTTCGCTAAAGTTTGCAGGACTGGGAAAGGTAAACCCCTGCATGCAGTGTGTGATGTCTCAGATAAAAAGGAAGACGAGCTGTTTATTGATGCAGTAAGAAAAGAACAACCCTCTGAATCTGAACAAGCCTTTGTAGACATATCAATAGGAAAGCAAGGTGTAAAGCTTAAGTTTAAATTAAGTTCATAGACATGCTGCCGTTAAATATTCGCAGGCAAATCCACAACTTAATACTGGGAATGCCTGTTAAACATCTTAGATTCACAAGTAGCGATTTGGGTAGTGAACACTTCGATGAATGAAACCTGTTATCTTTACAACGCTTGACAAACACGGAATATAACTTGAACACAACACATCCTCCAAATACGAACCTGATTGAAAGAAATAATGATAATCAAATCCTTGATGACAGCAACACTCATAACAGTGACAAAACAATTACATTGACAATCATGTTACGTTATTTTTAAAATGTCTCCTTTTCTTTTTCATAACTTCTTTAACACACTACTTCTCCGCTGCGAAGCGCAGGTATTTTGCTAGTTATTATTAGAAATGTCAAGGACATTTATCAGCAGTGGATTTCCTATGTAAACATAAGAAAACCGGTGATCATACACAATGTTTGTCCCTCTGTAATATCAGCAAACTTTAGTGGCTGAACTGATGCTCAAAAGCTTATCCCAGTTCAACTTTTTTAGACTTTGTACATCTAATGAAAAATTCCTTTAAAAGTAAACAACTTTTTTTTTTGTTTTTGAATATAAACTTTGCTAAAATACTGTCAAATGTATTATATTATGGTCTCCATATCCTAATGGTTCAACCATATCTTCGTCATGACTTCTATCCTCGTCTGGACTAGCTTTATCTGTCATTGGTTTTTTAAAATAATTTGTTAAAAAAAACAAAAAAATGTTTTAAACTTAGATCTTAAAACTCTGGTTCTTGTAGCCACAGTGTTTATAAGGCGAACCCAGTTAATATTTAGCCCCCCATGATTTTATATAAGGCTCTGGATGTTGTAGGACTGTCTTGGTTGACACGTCTCTGCAACATCGCATGGACATCGGGGACAGTGCCTCTGGATTGGCAGACTGGGGTGGTGGTCCCCCTTTTTAAAAAGGGGGACCGGAGGGTGTGTTCCAACTATAGAGGGATCACACTCCTCAGCCTCCCTGGAAAAGTCTATTCGGGGGTTCTGGAGAGGAGGGTCCATCGGATAGTCGAACCTCGGATTCAGGAGGAACAGTGTGGTTTTTGTCCTGGTCGCGGAACAGTGGACCAGCTCTACACCCTTAGCAGAGTCCTGGAGGGTGCATGGGAGTTTGCCCAACCAGTCTACATGTGCTTTGTGGACTTGGAAAAGGCGTTCGACCGTGTCCCTCGGGGAGTCCTGTGGGGGGTGCTCCGGGAGTATGGGGTACTGGACCCCCTGATAAGAGCTGTTCAGTCCCTGTACAACCGGTGTCAGAGCTTGGTCCGCATTGCCGGCAGTAAGTCGAGCCCGTTTCCAGTGAGAGTTGGACTCCGCCAGGGCTGCCCTTTGTCACCGATTCTGTTCATAACTTTTATGGACAGAATTTCTAGGCGCAGCCAGGGTGTTAAAGGGGTCCGGTTTGGTGGACTCAGGATTGGGTCACTGCTTTTTGCAGATGATGTTGTCCTGTTTGCTTCATCAGGCCGTGATCTTCAGCTCTCTCTGGAGCGGTTCGCAGCTGAGTGTGAAGTGGCTGGGATGAGAATCAGCACCTCCAAATCCGAGACCATGGTCCTCAGCCGGAAAAGGGTGGAGTGCCCTCTCAGGGTTGGGGGCGAGATCCTGCCCCAAGTGGAGGAGTTTAAGTATCTCGGGGTCTTGTTCACGAGTGAGGGAAGAATGGATCGTGAGATCGACAGGCGGATCGGTGCGGCATCCGCAGTGATGTGGGCTCTGCATCGGTCTGTCGTGGTGAAAAAAGAGCTGAGCCGTAAGGCAAAGCTCTCAATTTACCAGTCGATCTACGTTCCTACCCTCACCTATGGTCATGAGCTATGGGTAGTGACCGAAAGAACGAGATCGCGAATACAAGCGGCTGAAATGAGTTTCCTCCGCAGGGTGTCTGGGCTTTCCCTTAAAGATAGGGTGAGGAGCTCAGTCATCCGGGAGGGGCTCAGAGTAGAGCCGCTGCTCCTCCGCATCGAAAGGAGTCAGATGAGGTGGCTCGGGCATCTGATCAGGATGCCTCCTGGACGCCTCCCTGGTGAGGTGTTCCGGGCACGTCCAACCGGGAGGAGGCCCCGGGGAAGACCCAGGACACGCTGGAGGGACTATGTCTCCCGGCTGGCCTGGGAACGCCTTGGGATTCTCCCGGAAGAGCTGGAAGAAGTGGCCGGGGAGAGGGAAGTCTGGGCTTCTCTCCTTAAGCTGCTACCCCCGCGACCCGACCTCGGATAAGCGGAAGAGGATGGATGGATGGATGGATGGATGATTTTATATTTCTGGCTCTAAATGTCTTACAGATTTCCCTTGGAAAAAGTTTCAAAGTTTTAACACCTCCAAGATCACCTTGAAAATCACTTTAGTAATTCAACAACCAATTTGTTTTATTAAGCAGCTTTTTTCATTATAAGGTCACGGTAGAGCTTTAGTAATGTCTAAAGTACAGTTTTAACAATTATTTAATTCCATTACATTACTGTTACAGCTATTTACATTGAATTTGCCTATTAAAAATATACAGTACGAGTCGCCTGAAATATTAGGCTGGAAAGGCACAACAAAAGTAGCACTGGCCTCACAAAGACAATTTTATTTGCAACTCATTTTCTACACATGAAAGACAATTGTGATTTTGAAAATAATTATTGCAATGGTTTTATTTTATTTTTTTATGCTCCCTTGATTGGTTGCTATAATAGACAGCTGTGATAAAACGCCCCAAGCTACAAAACATTTTATAGACATTTTCACATAGAAAATATGCAATTTGTTTTTATGTTAATTTATTGTACAAATGGCTAACAATCTTGCCACATAAATCAAAAATGTGCAAAAGCATTTTTGTTACTTTTTTTTTTTACAAAATAGTAAAAGAAAATTACATATTTCTATTACTCAAATGTGGTAAGATTTTTATAAATTAATATGTAGTTACTTTGTTTCCAAAAAAAAAAATCACTTTTACTTACTAAAAAAGCAAGCGCTATGCATTGTATTGCATATACAGAACGATTCTAAATATACTATATACTCGTACTGCTACTACTCCTCCTCTACCACACTGCATATACAGCTTCTGGTCCAGACTTTGGTCTTGTCATGTCTGGACTGCTGCAACTCTCTGCTGGCAGAAATACCACCATGTGTCAGCAAGCTCCTGCAGATGATTTAAAATGCAGCAGCACATCTGGTGTTCAACCAACTAAGACAGGCACATGTCACACAGAGCCCTACATTGGCTCCCTGTAGCAGCATATATTAAGTTCAAATTCTAGATTTTTGCCTATAAAGCAGTCATTGGGTCAACACCTATATATATATATGGAGACATTTGTGGGGTCCTATGATCCTTCTCACCCACTCAGATCCACTGATGAATGGTGAAGCCGCCTCTATTGATGTCAAATCTCAATCCTGGCTCTTTTCATGTGTAGCTCCCGATTTTTGAAATGAGTTTTCCACTGCCATTCACAATGCTGACTTCCTCGATGTATATTTGATGTGATATTAGCAGATAGGTTTCTATAGCCTAGAAACTGTGACTAGTTTGAATTTTGTTCTTAGATCCTCACTTGTGATAATCCATTATGTAACCTTATCTTGTAACACTTAAGCCGAAACAGTCACCCAGAATGATGATTACTCGATTATATTGATTTCTTTTGCAAGTTACTTTGGATAGAAGCATCTGTTAAGCAAATAAATGTAAATAAATGTTAAATATAAATATAGCTTTCACTCAAAGACATCTTGCATTAGACAACCAGATCTTTCTATCATTTCTGCAAATAACTTGACCTATTGAATGAAGCATAACAAATTCAGTTATACTGTACATAATAAACTTCATAAGAACTTTACAACATTTGTAATAAGAACAGGCCATTTAGCCCAACAAGCATGTCCATTCTATTCACCTAGATTACATCAATACTTGCTAATTTATCCTATGTGTCTGAGGTTCCTTGCATGAAGAAAAGCTTTATAACATTTGTGAAAAATCTGCCCTTAGCATTCTTATGGACAAATTTATTTTAAAGTAAAAGCTGGAATCCACTGTACCAATTCCTGTTATAATTTTAAACATTTGATCATGTCGCCTCTTAATATGCATCATGTAACTTTGTGTTCGGAAAAGCAGATTAATAAAAATAATAATAAATTAAAAAATTGATTTCAAAATCCTGCGGTGCGCTGGCGCCCTGCCCGGGGTTTGTTTCCTGCCTTGCGCCCTGTGTTGGCTGGGATTGGCTCCGGCAGACCCCTGTGACCCTGTAGTTGGGATATAACGGGTTGGATAACGGATGGATGGATTTTAAAATCGGCAGTTCTGGTAATGATTTATTTTGCAGCCTCAGGCTCCCAACTAAATGATCTTACCTGAAAATTATTCTCCTTGTGGGAGAAAAGGACTACTTTGATTCCACTCCTATTTGTTCATATCAGTTGTCTCCTCCATTCCTCAGATGTTTGCTTCATTAGTAAATTTACCTGGAATGACACAGACCGCTTGAGTAAGCTCATGAGTGTTCTTTTTCATTTTGTTATAGCTACCTGAAAATCCGTGCTGTCCATACTTTATTGGTGTCCCAGCGAACATCATATAAATGTGGATATGACATTGACTGGCTAGTGGATCTGCAACTTTGCATTTCTTAGGTCCACTTTTCTGCATTTGTCTACCCCCATTTTATCCTCACACTGTGTCTTTTCTATGTTGCATGTTGCCAACCATCACATAAAATATAGAATTGTCCCATAATTGTAAAGTAAAAGATCTGAACTTATATGGAATGCAATTTGTTCCATATTTTTGTACACATCGCACTGTAAATGACTCACATGAGAACCTCAATGGGGACACCGATTCCCATGTATTGTCTTTCAATGATCCATCATGCTAGGGTGCTTTGTCCCTTACTTCTCCACATTAAAGTTGTCGACCCTAGTCTCCTACGTCCACGTATACTCCCTAATTTTTTTTTATCCTTTTCCTGTTAATTTTCAAACCCTAAAGTAGCTTTCTTCTTCATCTCAATTTCTTTCATTTATCTCAGAAAGTTTCTTTAGACATCTTGATTTCTGCTGAGTGAGGACAAGGGAGGTCAGTTTCATCATCTCTCAAAACATATTTTTTTGCTTTAAACATTCTGTTTTATTGCCATTCATTTCATGGAATCTAAATGAAAAATATAAATGAAAAATGAGAATCATTGCAGAAACACTAGAAATACAAAAGCCCCAGGAATATGCATTACTAGTTAGACTTCACTTAAAATTATGTGTATTTAGAGTGAATGACAAAAGAAACTACACATATATGTAAAACCGTTTATAGAGTCAGTTGTTTTCATATTTGTTGTTTGTTTATTCAAATGGAAAATTCAGAAAAATAGATGATTTATCATTTATCTGCTTGGTTTAATTTGCCTCATTCCCAGCACAACCAGGCATCAGGTGTTGGATACCCAAACTCCATAGAAACCAACTATTGCATGTTATCTCTTACAGTTCGGCAGCTGGGTGCAGCCAAGTATTTTTCACTATTGCTGGTTTCAAGGGCACATGTCTGGTATGAAAAAACAGGCAACTCTAATTGTATAAAATTAAATATCAAAAAGAAAGAACTGACCCGCTTTCATTCTGTCCACATTAACTACTATGTTAAGAGCCATTTAGGTGCAAACAAAATGTTAGAAAAAACAAAAAAAGGTATTGTTCACATTCTTTGGCAGACATTTATCCAACTACTGAAATAAACAGATTTGTAAATTCCAGAATTCAAATATTGTACTTTATTTGGGCAGGAGATCTTCTCATTGTACTGTAGGTTATAAGTGTTTGCTTATTTTCTCTTGAATTCTCCTTCCATTTCTTTCTCTTCTTGTGATCACAGAAAAAAAGGTAAAAAGTTACACTTTGGCATCCTCAAAAATCATTAATCTAAAGCTTCATTTAAAAAAAAATTGATACTTACATAATGAAAAGTGTACAAAGCTTTAGAGGCAGCATATGTACAAAACACCAATACATCACATCCAGATATTTCCAAAATTATAATACAGTTGTGGACATCTTAGTATAATACAAGGGGACACCTGCTTTTCTAATAGCATTATCATTTTCTTTCTTTCTTTCTTTCTTTCTTTCTTTCTTTCTTTCATTCTAGTAAACATAGATATTGGTGTATGGGGTATGCGTTATCTTTTTGAATAAACAGATTTCAGGAAAAAGAACCGAAAAAGCCTGAAAGACTTGTCAAGCTGGACAGGAGTGGTGTGCATTCTGGGAAAACTATAAGCAAAGCTGAACCGTAGAATGCTTTTGGATAACCAGTCTATTTGCAGTTTAGTGCAGCTTTTGATTCCCATGGAAATCAATCTTGGGCTTGCATGATAACTTTCCTGTCTTTGAAAAACTGTAAAAGTGTTAGCCGCTTCACTAGCAGATAGTAAATGTTATGAAATGTTGAAATAATTTTTAGAACGATATATTATGTGAGAATTCTGGCTGCTTTTATCTAGTATCTTCTGTGTGGGTTCTCTGATTGTAATGATTAACTATTCACAGTGCTGCAGCATTATTTTAATTTACAATCAGATGCCAGTAGGTTATCATTCCCGTTACTGGCACTCAACTCCCAGTTGCCATGGAATTTGCAGTGCATGACACTGAACGATTTGTTTTATCAGCACTGCACTTTAAATTTGCTGTAGATTCTTTTAGCATCCATAATTGGGATAAAAACTCTATCAAACAAAATGTGCATTCTTTCTCCACTTTCTGGTTTCTGATTCAATGGTTTCTCTGTCTCTAACTTTGATTTCTGTTTTATGATTAGGGTTGAATGTTTAGGGTTTTTCTGCTTTGACAGACATTTCGTCTCCTGCTCCACTTCTTGCCTTCAGGCAAAATAGTAAGCTAGGTGAGAAGAAAGTGTTTGTCTTTTATTATAGTTTTTCCAAAAAGAGTTTAGTATTAGTTCAGTGCAAGCTCCCAACCTCCTCCTCCTCCTTAGTTCAGTCACTGTTTTGGTGCCTTTCTCACACTTTGACAAAAGGCATGGATATCTAAATGGAGTTTACAGTTGTTTAGATGCTGGACATTTTCCAGAACTCTGTCTCCAGCAAGAAATCTTTCTTTACATGTTTTCATTAAGAATATATAATCTGTAACTAAGGAATTGCCATCTGGGAAATATCATCTGGGACTAAATAAAGACCACATGAACCCATCTAGATTGCATTTTTATTTCTAGTGCTTACATTTGATTTGGTTGGCTATTATACAAATACATATCTCTCTATTATAATAAAAAAATCTTGGGTCAAGACATGATTTTCTCGGAGACACTTTAGCATCCTGTGAGACAAGGAAGTAAGACAAAAAGACAGCTGCTGTACAGGCTTTTAAATGATCAACGTGCAGTACAACATGCAGATCACACAGCACAGCACAAGCAGCAACAAGACAGCTGATTGAGCATAGAGGAGGTAAAAAAAATGTTTTTGTTTCCCATTGTATCGCCGTTAAAGAGAGGGTTTCGGAGGAGCGACTTCATCTCCTTAGCGTGCGTTCAGTCTCCCTCTTCACAACTCGAGAGGTAGAGAAGTGAAGTGGCTGGCGCATAGTGCGCCCCGGGGGGAGGGGGAATAACTCATTCACTACAGCTTTATTACTGTTAAATATCAAGAAATAAAAAATGAATGAAATGAAAATAACAATCTCTTTAAATTGTATATCTGGTTAACAAATCCCATTGGTGGGCAAGCAAAGCGAGCAGGGGGTGGAGCCCCCTAGTATTTTATAAATAAAAGCTTCAACTCAGTGTCACAGATTAACGATTATATAACTAATTTTGACATTTCTTACTATCCCCCATTAAGAAAAGAACCTAAGAGTTTAACTGGTACCATTCATGTTAGGTGCACGTCACAGGTGATCTGGTAACACAATAAAAATAATGTCCTACAGACTGTTTCAAGGAAAGCATCAGAGCCATCAACTTGAAACACCTCCCAAAAACACCTTGTAACAATTCTTCATTTTATCATAAACATGTTAACATGTTTATTAAAAGACACCAGCTAAAGAAAAGTGTCAGAAACCTGGTTTTCACAATTCCTCAAGCACTGAATAGAAGATAAATAATTTGATTTCACCTTCCATCTTGTCATACAGCAGTCTTTTGTACTTACTGTGGCTTTCTGCTGGAATGAAAAATGCAATGAATAAGCTTCAGTTACCTGCCATTTGGTATGTGATTTATAAAAGGTGTGTTAATGTTTGTGATGGACAAATGCCTTTTAATTCTATTACAACAAATGTTTGTGACGAGCCATCTGTTGGAATGACAGGGACATAGCAACTGGACGGACACACAGTGTTACACATGTGCGCTTGGGAAGCAGTCAATGGGCTTGACTAAGAGTGTGTTTGAGCTGGACCAGGGGTTGACAATGTGCACTAATGCCTCTTTTCCTTCCTCTGCAGACTCCCAGAAGGGAAATCCTCCTAACACCACTTCCGGGTCCTCTACAGAAGCCACCCAGCTACTCCCAGTCCTGACCTCATTTTCGGTTTCAGCTCAAAAGACTTATGACTTCTTCATACTTATCCACTATAAAGTCAACCCCTTCCTCTTGTTTGGTTAGTCTTGTTATGACTCAATTGTTGTTTTCATTACAGACATATTCTCAGGTATACGTGGTGGATCCCCAAACCTTCTTCCTGTCACTCTTGTGTTCTTTTCACAATAGATATGCAGACACACAAATGACTGTCCTTTTATTAAGCTGGATAATGCAAAATAAATGATCTTTAGATCTTTAAAGCACAGTGTGTTCGTTATTCAAAAGTTTGTTATTAAAACCACAGACTTGACATTTAACACACACATGGCTCTCACTGTAAGTCAGATTTTTTAGACATATACAGTAACTTCTCCTGTTCCCCTATGGACAGCAGGGGTCAGAGTGGCAAGAAATACAACAGTGTGATCTATTGACAAAAAAACAGCATCAAACAGTTGATGGTAGTGTTTTAGTACACGTGTTTTCAAGTAGGAAATCTGAGTTCCATTTCTGCCTATAACATTTAACTTGGTATATAATCAATTGTTTCCATTATTTTTGTCATGGTCCCATGCTATTCTAAGTAGGCCATATTGTTTCCAGAGTTATTTATTGCAATACTGTATGGAGTCACAAGCATAAATTCTTATATTTATATCAGCTCTGAAACCTGCAAGGCTTTGTTTCTCTGACAATTTGAAACTGAATTACACACCAATTGGCTACTTATTCAACAAAAACTACAACTTAAATGGTGATATTAAATATTCTGAAGGGAGGAAGAAGATAATCACTAATAAACTGCAGGACTTACTTTTCCCATCTCTTTTCTCAGTAGTTTTGTCACTAGCAAATGTATTGTTTTAAGTTGTCAAAGGGATTTGTGTTCACAACCATGCATGTTGTGTCAGTTTAATTTCCAAATGTTGAGCCCACAGCCCTAAAATGCCTAACTGATACTGAATGTTGTTGGATTGCAGACTTTGATATGAGAAAAAAGAGACCTCAGGAGCATTGCAGAAGATTTATGTGGTAGAGAGACAACTCTTAGTAAGACAAAGGTCAATGGCCTACACTGGGATTAGGGATTATTAGAATCTGGCATTCACAAATTCAGGGGGGAACAGTATCGAAGGGGTTGTTCATCTTAATTAATTTCTATGCAAGCTAAAGAAAATGTCATTGCCTATTGCAGAAAATGATTTGAGCCTCATAAAATATATTAAAAAATCTTTTTAAAATATTTGTTTTAAAATAATGTATTCTTCTTTATATAATGATTCATATGGTTCTCCTGGGAAACAGTAAACTCTAAATCCTGAATATTTTTTGTTGCCTGTAGAAACAACTATTTAAAAATATGCACTCATGACCTTATTCTGTACTTGTTAACTGAAGCATTTAAATCTAAATATCATTTAAATTAATTTAATTCATATTCACTCCTTGACATAAATGCAAGACTGAAAATATATATTGGTAATGAATATTAACAGAAATATTTGGTGGATAGTTAAGTGGCGCAGTTTTTCAATTTATATTTTTAATGTCCTGTTGTAAATTTTACGGGGCATTTTTATAAATTCTGAAAATCTACAGTGTCTGTCTGTGCTTTTCTCAGGGAAGATGTTCATCACAGCTATGAATCATATCGATTAATCCCACTCTCACTCCCACAATTCACCAATAAATGTCGATCCTTGACCATTCTTCTCTAGTTTGACAATCCAGGTGGAAAGAAGGATGGATTCACTGAAAGAAATGTGAGAGAAGAAAAGAGGAAGATAGGGAGAGAAGATGGAGATTATCTACACCATGAGGATTAGATGCAAGAACTTATTTCCAGTCTTACTTTATAATATAGATGGCACCATGGCAAAGTGGTTGGCACAGCTCCATCACAGATTCAGCATTCTGACTTTGAAACCCACACCCAGATGTTGTTGTCTGTTTCGATTTTTAACATTCACCCAGTGTAACTGTGGGTTTCCCTCCCACATCCCCCTAACACGTGAAGGTTAAATGAATTGGTATTCTAAATAGGCCATGTGTGAATGGGCTGTGCAATGAACTGGCACCTTGTCTAGGGAAGGTTCCTACATTTCTTCCCAGTGTTGCCAGGGCAAACTCCTGAACTGGATTAAGTAAGTTTGAGAGGCTCGTGTATTTACAAACTAATATGTGATGCATAGAGCCAGCAATCCAGGTTTGTGCATGATTGAGGGTGAGGCACAACAGATGCCTTCTCAGGTCTGATTGGCAGCACACCTTTCTTGTAATAATGAGTATTGCTACCTGTGTTTCCTTTATTATATACTATAGCATATATATATATATATATATATTGTCACGCATGTGCGAATAGGAGACCGCGGATGGACCTTAAACCGCTTCGGAAGACGTTCGCCGGCAGGGAGTGGCGGGGTACTAACCTTTCTCCTCTGATTTCTTCCAGGAAAAAAGACGCTCCGCCATCATAAGCCTTCCTGCAGTACGCTTACTTCCGCCCTTCCTCCACCATCTTTCCTGACGTCATCAGTCCCATCCTCCCTCACGGTTCCTTCCCAGCATTCCTCCACTTCCGGCTCCTCCCTTATAAAATGGCCGCCGACGCCTTGCATGGCGTCGCATATATGAACTGTGTTGTTTGTATTTTGAACTGAGTTTTTGATTTAGCTGAATTGTGGATTTATCTGCAATATACGGGGCCGGAAACCCCAAACCTTTATGTTGTTTCTTGTTAAGTCTTTTACAATATATATATATATATTCATTCGTTTTTGTCTCCTTCCTATTACAATGGGTGTGAACTCTTCTGAATAAAGTCTTAATACAGCTCCGTTTATGAGATGCTGGGTGATTACTGGCGAAGTGTAATATCTTGTCTAAATAGCATTCCTTACAGTAAACGCTTGTAAATTTGGGTGGCATCGTTACTTCTTTCAATAGAGATGTCCAGGAAATTGATACATTGGTTTGTTTCTTTTTCCATGGTGAATTGGATTGCAGGGAATAT
This sequence comes from Polypterus bichir lapradei, assembly GCA_026402145.1. NCBI lineage: Eukaryota > Metazoa > Chordata > Cladistia > Polypteriformes > Polypteridae > Polypterus > Polypterus bichir. Next base: position 17,067,888 of record JANRMT010062849.1, read on the forward strand.
TGTTTTGATGTGGTTGTAGAACTCGTTCAGCTGGCCATTCTTTAATATGATGAATGTGTTGTGTACGAAGTGTATCCAAATTTTGGGTGTGAACTGGTGTGAAGTTTGGGTCTGAACATTACCAGTTCCACTAGAAGTCCTGATAATGGCGATCCCATTGGCATGCCTTATTTTGCTATATATTGCCTTTGATTCTTGTTTATCTAATCATTATCTTCTGATGACAGCTCCTGGCAGGAGCTGAAAGCTCAGGAATAAAAATTACTTTATGAT
>JANRMT010062849.1:17068560-17094139 GCA_026402145.1 Polypterus bichir lapradei
AGCTGCCAGTCTTTTAGGGTATGTCTCTACCAGCTTTGCACATCTAGAGACTGAAATCCTTGCCCATTCTTCTTTGCAAAACAGCTCCAGCTCAGTCAGATTAGATGGACAGCGTTTGTGAACAGCAGTTTTCAGATCTTGCCACAGATTCTCGATTGGATTTAGATCTGGACTTTGACTGGGCCATTCTAACACATGGATATGTTTTGTTTTAAACCATTCCATTGTTGCCCTGGCTTTATGTTTAGGGTCGTTGTCCTGCTGGAAGGTGAACCTCCACCCTAGTCTCAAGTCTTTTGCAGACTCCAAGAGGTTTTCTTCCAAGATTGCCCTGTATTTGGCTCCATCCATCTTCCCATCAACTCTGACCAGCTTCCCTGTCCCTGCTGAAGAGAAGCACCCCCGAGCATGATGCTGCCACCACCATATTTGACAGTGGGGATGGTGTGTTCAGAGTGATGTGCAGTGTTAGTTTTCCGCCACACATAGCGTTTTGCATTTTGGCCAAAAAGTTCCATTTTGGTCTCATCTGACCAGAGCACCTTCTTCCACATGTTTGCTGTGTCCCCCACATGGCTTGTGGCAAACTGCAAACGGGACTTCTTATGGTTTTCTGTTAACAATGGCTTTCTTCTTGCCACTCTTCCATAAAGGCCAACTTTGTGCAGTGCATGACTAATAGTTGTCCTATGGACAGATTCCCCCACCTGAGCTGTAGATCTCTGCAGCTCGTCCAGAGTCACCATGGGCCTCTTGGCTGCATTTCTGACCAGCGCTCTCCTTGTTCGGCCTGTGAGTTTAGGTGGACGGCCTTGTCTTGGTAGGTTTACAGTTGTGCCATACTCCTTCCATTTCTGAATGATCGCTTGAACAGTGCTCCGTGGGATGTTTAAGGCTTTGGAAATCTTTATGTAACCTAAGCCTGCTTTAAATTTCTCAATAACTTTATCCCTGACCTGTCTGGTGTGTTCTTTGGACTTCATGGTGTTGTTGCTCCCAATATTCTCTTAGACAACCTCTGAGGCCGTCACAGAGCAGCTGTATTTGTACTGACATTAGATTACACACAGATGCACTCTATTTAGTCATTAGCACTCATCAGGCAATGTCTATGGGCAACTGACTGCACTCAGACCAAAGGGGGCTGAATAATTACACACACCCCACTTTGCAGTTATTTATTTGTAAAAAATGTTTGGAATCACGTATGATTTTCGTTCCACTTCTCAAGTTTGTATTGGTCTTTCATGTGGAATTCCAATGAAATTGATTCATGTTTGTGGCTGTAATGTGACAAAATGTGGAAAGGTTCAAGGGGGCCGAATACTTTTGCAAGCCACTGTGTATATATATATATATATATAGTCAAAGATTTCCTGAACTTAAAGTTTCCTGACCGATGGATCGGTTGAAGGGGTGCCTTGAATGGGCTCCACGCTCCCCTGACCTCACACCTTGTGACTTTTTTTTGTGGGGCTATATCAAAAGCAAGGTGTATGTCACTAAGCACCGTAACCTGTCACAGATTGAAGAAAGAATCTGCACGGCCTGCAGCAAGGTCGGGGAAGATATGCTGCAAAACGTCGGAGAGGCTTGCATCCAAAGGTGGCTGAAAGTTGTCAAAAATGGAGGCCCTCATGTGGAGGTATACAACTAGTCTTCAAGGCATTGGACTCCTTTGTTGATGGTAGAAATATTAATAAACTCAGTTTATTGTGTAATTTTTAGGAATTTATTAAAAGTGTATAGTATATATAATGTATATTCATAGCATAATGCCCCCCCTCTTAAACAGTGATTCAATGGGAAACAAACACAGCTTTTCATCTCCTCTTTGCAGGATCAGCTGCTTGCCTGCTGCTTGTGATCTGCATCCTAGTGTCTCATTGCCTGGTCTCTCTTTCCCCCAGACTCCCTCTGCTCCAGTCGGGGCACCCGTGCTGCTGCACCCCTTTAAGAGGAAGATTGTGTGTTCTTTTCACCAGGTGGCCGAGCCGAGGGACTCGGTTTGACATTTGTCCCTTGTGTGGCCGGATCACTCCTGAAGGAGATTTGAGTTTGTTGCGCCTGTTCTGGAATAAAGTTTCTCTCGCTTGAAAAATCCTGCATACTCCTGTGTAACTTTGTGACCCAAGCGTGACAATATATATACACATATGCCAATCAGCCACAACATTCAAACTACCTACCTAATATTGTAGGTTCCTCTCATGGCACCAAAACAGCATTGACCCATTGAGGCATTGACTCCATATGACTTCAGAAGGCGTACTGTGGTATCTGCCACCAAGATATTAGCAGCAGATTTTTCTAAATCCTGTAAATTGTGAGGTGGGGCCTTTGTGAATCAAACTTTTTTCCAGCTCATCCCACAGATGTTCAATCAGATTGAACATCACATTGAAATCTGGGGAATTTAGAGGCCAGGTTAATTGAATTCTTTGTCATGTTCCTCAAACTATTTAGAAACAATTCTTGCAGATGGCAGGTAGATGGCACATGTCCAAGTAACGTCCACATGAATGCCAGGACCCATTTATTCTGAGCAGAATATTGCCCAGAGAATCACACTGCCTCTGTCAGCTTGTTTGCCATCCTACTGCGATCTCTTACCCAGGTACACAACACACACACACACACCCAGATGCTCACATGATCTAAAAGAAAATGTGATTCATTAGGTCACCAGGCCACATTCTTCAATGGTGCAGTTCTCATGCTCACATGCCCATAGTAGGCATTTTCATTGGTGGGTCACTATGGATAGTCTGACTAGTCCGCAGTGACACATCCCCATACGCAGAAAGCTGTGATGCACTGTATGTTCTGACACCTTTCTATTATGGCCAGCATTATGTTTTTCAACAATTTGTGGTATGGTAGCTCTTTTATGGGATCATCAATGAGACTTGGGTATTGATGACCCTGTCTGCGGTTTACCAGTTGTCCTTCCTTGGACCACTTTTGGTAGGTACTAACCACTACATACCAAGTACACTCCACACAACCTGGAGATGATCTGACTCAGCTGTCTAGTCATCACATTTTGACTCTTGTCAAAGTTGCTCAGATCCTTACTTACATTTGACCATTTTTCCTGCTTCTAACACATCACCTTCAAGAACTGATTGATCATTTCTGTTTAATATATTCAACCCCTTGACATGTTCCATTGTAATGAGGTAATTAAAGTTATTTACTTCACCTGTCAGTGGTTTTAATGTTGTGGATGATTGGTATTTTATATATATATAGTATATATACAGTAGTACTGGGTAAAAATAATAGGCCATCCAAGAAAAGGAAATGATGTTTAGATCTGCTTTTCTACATTTTAGTACATTACTTTGCAATAAACACCAATAAACACTGACACATTAAAAAGTCAGAAAAATGTCTAGTGTTTCCAAAACAAAGCAGTAATTTGCACAACCTCACTTACAGTGAATAAGCTTATTTCAAAGCATTTCACTTTGATACACTACAATGTATAATTGGTACAGTACTGTGCAATTGTTTCTCATAGTCCTTTACCAAATTCTTTCAAACTTCTTGCAGGATTTTCCAAGCTCTTCTTTAGACTTTAGGTTTGTTTTATTATTTTTCTTGTGAAAGTGATCTCACAGGTGAGGCTGGAGTTCTGAGGTGGCCGATGTAACATTGATGTTGGTGAAATATAGAAAATACATGTAATGACTGGGGTGTTGTGAAGGGGCTTATGAACCAAAAGTCTCTGAAGATATCAGCACATTTTTGAAATTCTTGTTACTTTTTATTGAATCAATATTCATTTGCACTTCCAGATAAATTGCATTAAAAATAATTTTCTTGTGTGTCCACCGCCCAAGTAGTAGTGAAGCAGGACAAACTTTAAAAATCAATAAAAAAATAAAAAGAAATGTAATTCTGGCCAAGCAGAAGGTAGGTATGCTCCAATGTCAAACGTTGGCACTGTATCTGATCATGTTCAGCTCTCACAGGACAGCGTCCCCCACGTTGGGAGAAAAGCACATGGCCGTGATATCTCTGGCAATCAACAGCTACCCTCTAAAATACATGTAGGTCTGATCTCTCACTCAAAAATGTCAAACGTTACTCCTTAACAATCTGTAGATGATAGTGTCTGTTGAACAAAGAGGTGGAATCAAGGTACAGTATGCTCCAACGAGAGGTGTGTGAATGAGGAGGGCTCTGCCCACTTCCCTCGGCCCGCAGTCTCTCTCTCTCTCTTGGATTCACACATATAAATTGGAACCGCAATCAAACTATGATACTTAGCGCAATGAGAGAAGTTGCAAAATGAACCGGAAAGTTCAAGTAAATTATAGAAAAAAACCTGATCTAAATCCATTAAGTACTTCTCTCGTGAAAAGCGGATAGACATGCATACAGACAGACAGTGGACTATATATATATATATATACATATTTTTTTTTTTATTTTTTTTTTTATACATACATACATATATACATATATATATATATTTACAGTTTTATTGTTCAGCCTATTACAATTAGCAAATAAAAAGTAATTGCACATTAAAATGTGCTGGAATATGTCATGCTTATTATCAGGAGGAAGTTGTGTCCTTTTTATTTTTGTTTTTTTTTTGTTTTTTTTTTTAAATTTTTATTAATTTTATTACAATCCATACAAAGCAATCAAGTTTTTACAAAGAGAAAAATTAAGAACAGATCGATCCCCACCCCTGAGAGAGAGAGCAAGCCAAACGGCGTTAAATTTAAGACTTGGAGACATACCTAAATTAATAAATTCTCTGTGCCTTTTGAACTTATTTTAAAATATTACTGATTAGATCCTGCCATGTTTTGAAAAAAGTCTGTACGGATCCTCTAATTGAATATTTGATTTTTTCCAACTTCAAATAATATAACACATCGGTTTCCCACTGACTTAAAAGAGGAGAGTTTGGGTTCTTCCAGTTTATGAGAATAAGTCTACGTGCCAAAAGTGTAGTGAATGCAATCACAATTTGTTTGTCTTCCTCCGCTTTAAACCCATCTGGAAGAACACCAAACACAGCTGTTAATGGGTTTGGAGGGATTGTAAGTCCAAGGCTATCTGAAAGGTAATTAAAAATGTTTGTCCAGAATAATGTTAATTTGGTGCAGGACCAGAACATGTGACCTAGTGAGGCTGGGACTTGGTTACAACGTTCGCAGGTTGGATCATGCCCTGGGAACATTTTGGAGAGTTTTAGTCGAGACAGATGTGCTCGATATATAATTTTGAGTTGTATAATTGTATGCTTTGCGCATATGGAGCTCGAGTGAATTCTCTGCATTGCTACTTTCCACTCCTTTTCTGATATATTAATTGAAAGATCTTTTTCCCAGTGTCCTCTTGGATCTTTAAAAGGGAGGGATTGTAAAATGATTTTATATATTGTAGAGATGGAGTCTAAATCCTTGAGATTGAGCAATATTTTTTCCAGCATGGATGAGGGTGCAAGATGAGGAAAATCTGGAAGGTTTTGTTTAACAAAGTTTCTGATTTGAAGATAGTGAAAGAAATGTGTAGCTGGAATGTTAAATTTGGAATGTAATTGCTCATAGGATGCAAAGACGTTGTCTATATAAAGATCTCTAAGCAAGTTAATTCCAAATTTTTTCCAAATATTTACAGTTTTATTGTTCAGCCTATTACAATTAGCAAATAAAAAGTAATTGCACATTAAAATGTGCTGGAATATGTCATGCTTATTATCAGGAGGAAGTTGTGTCCTTTTTATTTTTGTTTTAAAAGATAGGTTTAATGACAAAATGCAATATATCACAAATACATAAGACAAAAGCTAAGTGTCATTGTAGAAACAGACAAATGATGCAGCCAGTTAAGTGGGATGTGCTAGCTGAAATACTATATGCACTTTACAGATTCTCCTGGTTTTGTCCTGAAAAGATATTCACAAAAGGCAATTTAACCTCTATGGCTCTTTTACATTGGTAGAGAAATTAAACCTGAAAATGCCTAAATTATTAGCTTTGATTTACATATACACCCTGCCATGCTTACTTACAGTATGTGACATCCACTTATCACTTAGTTCTCAACCCAACACATTGCACTTTATGCTCTATAGCCCTTTATTTTCACAGAAAAGAATACTTAGCAGGGGCAGGAAGCTGCTCCGCTCATGAGATGCACTCCTACCATACATCCATGGATATATCATTCCGCCTTCAGATTGCTACTTCTGAAATGAATGGCTACTCTTTAGAATGCCTTAAAAAATGCCTAGAGCTGAGCTGCATTTCTGTGAGGATACATGGATGTGGTGTTCTCTTCTCAGATAGCTACTTTTAAAAGAACTGCACAGATAGAAGACAAGGACTCGCTTGAAGGCCTTTCCTTGCAGAGTCACAGGTGTGGAAGTCTGACTCAGATTACCGCTGCTGAGAGAACTTAACCTGAATGAATTACTAAATGTCAGTAAACAAAAAAAATTCACCAAGCTAATACTTTACTTTATTTATGTTTATTTACAGAAAAAACAGTCATAAATGTTAAATATGAAAAGCATAGAGCCTGAACCATTCAAATCAGGGTCACACAGCAAAGTTTATATCAGGTGGTGGTGTTGCAGAAAATACTTAGTAGATAAAGAAGATCCTTTAGCTTTTGTTATATATAAACTCAAAACATGGACTTCCTTTGTTTAAACCAGCTGATGGACCTCCCACATGCGTTGTTTAATGAAACATGTGGGACTGAAGAAATCTAAAATAGCACTGCCTTTTCATTTAGTGGCATTTACATACCACATTTGAATGTATAGTTTTCACCAATCATCATACAGATAAATACTGCAGAAACACCCCTTATGTCATTAAGCATAATGTAAAGTTCCAAACCAGTTAAGCAAATTAAACTCATGGTTAGTGTGGCAGGTGGCCAGGGACCTTTCCCCACCAGGATGCCTGGATCGGGGAAGGACAGGGAAGGAGGCAATATCTTCCCTGGACGCAAGAGGGCAACCCCCCTGATTTCCCCGTGGGGGTCTGTGGCCCAACCAAGGGGCTGCCTGGATTGATTTCTGAGCCCTGAAGGACAGCACTTTCGCCACACCAGGAAGTGCTGCCGCTCCAGGAATTGTGTATATGGCTTGAGTGCTTTCGGGTGCAAGAGCAGCACTTCCTCCACACCAGGAAGTGCTGCCGGAAGACCATCATCAAGCACCTGGAGCACATCTAGGGCATGATAAAAGGGGCCACTTCACTCCCTGCGAGGAGCCGGAGTCAGGAGGAGGAAGACGGAGCTTGAGAGGGAGGAGTGGAGGCGACCGAAGAGAGAATTAAAGGACTGAGGAGTCGTGAGTGTGTGGAACCAATTGTATATAGTGTATAATAAATCTGTGTGTTTTTAAACTGTGGTGTCATGTCTGTCTGTGGCCGGGCTCTCTTTTACAATAGATACCTGGTTAAAAGAAATATGACTTTGTGTATGCAAGCTGTTATCAGGGAACAAAATTTAATCGTAAATTTTATATAACATCTCAATTTCTAATCTGAATGTACTGGTACAAATGTCAGGATATCCTATTTAAACACAGGGGCAGTTTCCAAAACATCTTCTCTTACAGTGGCTGTAGCTATAGTTGCTGAAGTCTTTGTCTTCTTAAGCCCCATGTGATGCTTGGGAGCAGAGGGATGGTAAATGGCAAATCTGACAGAGTTGTCTTCTCTGTCTGGCAGTTGTGATGTCTCTGAAAATGCTTTAAAATTCTTTTCTTTATAGGGTGCCTTTGATGGCTATTTTATGTAAGATCTTGCATCAGCTGACATCATGTGTGGTTAGTTGTCAGTGAGGTTACTTTTAGCTATCTATTAAAAATACATTGACTTACAATGTCACAAACCCCTGTTTCACATCTTCTTGCAACCGTATAAACACTAGATTGTTTTTCTGAGCTTAAACACATATATGGACACAATAATAACACTCTTAATATTTACTTTAACATTTGTCTTCCCAGAACTCTTTAATCTATTTGCACGCATTTCAAACTCTTTTCCAATGCTCTGAAAAGCATCCTATGAACGAGTCACTGTTATGAGCTGGCATGTGTCAGATACCTGTCTGCTAGGCCCCAGTCAAAAATAATGGCAGCTTTCTTCATACAGTTTATTCACTTAAAAGCAACATCTAAATTACCCTAAAATACAACACTGAAATGAAAAACAGAAATTAAAAATTGTGATCTTTCGCTCTGCGCCCTGTCCCTGGAACAGCATCAACCACAAGGAAAACACTCTTTTACAGTATACAGCATGCTAATGCAAAAGAAACTTAGCCTCAGAATGACAGTGGTTGGTTCAGCAGTTGCCATATCACATAAAGCACTTCTCACATGTTACTCTGAGTTTTTAAAGCCAGTTCACTAACCTGGGGCCTCATGTATAAACGGTGCGTACATACAAAAATGTTGTGTAAACCCGTTTCCACGCTCACTTCGTGATGTATAAAAACTAAACTTGGCGTAAAGCCACACAGATTCTCATACCAGCTATGCAAGTTTTTGGCTTGGTTTTGCAAACTGGCGACACCCAGCTTCAAAGCAGTGCTACTGTTCCTGTATGGTTTGCCTTTATTTTTTTAGATTCATTTCTCTGACGTAGCCTTATCAAATACACTAAAATTAACCACATATCGTTTATTAGTTTAAGGCATCTGATTGTAATAAACCTGTAACAATATAATTATCCACAGAATTGCCAAACTATTCCAAATACCATAGCTGCTTTACCATTGTTAATCTCGGTGCACCACTCAGAGTATTTTAACCCACTGTATCTGAGTGTGGAATCACAGCTCTACAGTAGCTGAATGGAAAGAGGATTATCAGGATACAGCATCAAGCACACGCCGCCTTGGCCATGTGCACAGTTTATTTGAACCTCTCCCATACGGCAACATTTCAGAGCCTTTCCTGTCAGGACCTGATTGTTCAGAAGTAATTTCATCGAGCTTTAAATACACTCAATCAGTCCATCAAGTGTTTCCGGTAGAACTACAGTGGAACCTCGGTTTGCGAGCATAATTCATTCCAGAAACGTGCTCGCAGTCCAAAGCACTCGTATATCAAAGTGAATTTCCCCATAAGAAATAATGGAAACTCAGATGATTCGTTCCACAACCCAAAACTATTCATTTAAAAATGATTAATACAAAATAATAAGTAAAAATACATAAAACAAATTAACCTGCACTTTACATTTGAAAAGAATCATGGCTGGTGTGAGTGAGTTTCTAAACTCTTGTGGGATTCCACACAACAGGACAACATGCGGAAGAGCGTCCCAAAGCAATCGCAGTCTCCCAGCGCTATAGCAGTTTGCCATAAAAGCAAATCTGAAAAGATCGTGGACATGCTATAAGCCATCGATGGATGATACAAGGAACATTATAAATGTGCAGGGCACAGTACTACTTGGCAATGACCCTGCCTGACTGCTGTGTCTGTATATAGGAGAGTGGCAGATCCCGCTACAATAAATAACCGCGCTGTTGCTGTTTCAAGCTGAATAAAGCTGGTGTTGTTAAAGTACTGAGATTCAGCTTCGTGTTTTGGGGCGCAAGATGGGGACTCGCACGTCACAGCACACACACACGCGCGCATGCACACACAGACACAGTCACAATGCTGTATTAAACAGTATACGCTCGTACAGATGTTTACTATATGAGTGAGGCGTGCCAACTCAGACGGAGACTAGGAGATGATTGCCCACGAGAGAGAGATAGAGAGAGACACACACACACACGAGAGAGAGATAGAGAGACACACACACGCGTGCGATAAGAACCATCAGGTCAGTTATGATCACATGACGCTCAGCAGACAAAGTGTATCCATACTACTCGTATTGCAAGACCTCGCTCATTTATTAAATCAAAATTTATTAAAAATTTTAGCTCGTCTTGCAAAACACTCGTAAACCAAGTTACTCGCAAACTGAGGTTCCACTGTATTTGTAATTATAAGTACAATTACCTCACTTTAAACTTGCACTGCAGTTGTAATATTGCACAACCTGAGCCACTTATGCTTACATATTGTATATTTTTCATTTTTTTATTGTGTTATTATTATTATTATTATTGTTGCTGTTATTGTTATTTTATCAGTTTATAGGAAAATAAGTTTATGGAGGATCTGCATATTGAAACTCATTGTATCATACAATAAAGGAATTCAATTTAATTCAATAGAAGAGAGTGCATATTTACAGGTGATGACGACTGGCTTCTAAATCGATTTAGACTTCCAAGTGCTATCTTCTTGGAGCTCTTGATATAATTTTAAAGATGAAATGATGTAAAGTACTGCGGTGGGCTGGCGCTCTGCCAGGGGTTTGTTTCCTGCCTTGCACCCTGCGTTGGCTGGGATTGGCTCCAGCAGATCCCTGTGACCCTGTAGTTAGGATATAGCGGGTTGGATAATAGACGGATGGATGCCGTAAAGTATATATATTACATTATACAGATACATTTTTTTAATTCATTGCGGTAGCCATGAGCTGGTGCCCCGTTCAGGGATTGTTCCTGCCTCGAACTGTATGCTTGCTTGGACTGGCGTGACCCTGGATGGATAGATGGATGGAATAATTAAACATGTACTATGAAGATATTTCAATGTTCTGTAAAAGTTTTGATGAATTGGCGTTCTAAGCTTAGAGGTAGTTTTACATTTATTAAAGAACTTATTGTGTGGTGATTGATTACTTGGATAAAGAAAAGGAAGGACAGGAATTAGAGGTTAGTACGTTTCAAAGAGACAGTACTGTTGCAATAAATTATTTAATCGAGGGTCAGCAAGCATCAGCACAGCAAGCTCTTGTGGAAGGCAGGAACAATCTCTGAAAGGGGTGTCAGCTCATCGTTACCACTGCGCCATCGTGCATTCATGTTTAATACATGTTTTAATTCCTATCATCCTGAAAATGATATCAAGTATACATCTTAGTATATAATTGTTCAGAGAGCTGTAATATCATTAATGTAATGTATTCTGTGTCCTGTCGGTGTAAGAGAAATCCCATTTATGAAGCACATAGTGATTCACACACAGAGAACATAGAAGAATACGTAGAATACAAAGCATTTAACATGCTATTTTAGTTACGATGGAATTTGAGAAACTAGTAAGTTAAATGATTTTAAGATAAAGTTTATGACGTTCTACTTTAATGACATTTTAACCTTTTTTAATTGTGCCCCTCTTTTTTATCTTTTCACTGTACCCTTATACGATTCTGTATGACACTCAGATGGTGGGCAACAACTTGCCTTTTTACGGTGACTTTGATATCTGACCACTACTTTTTTGGTTTGGGTACTGTGCGACTTTGTGAACTTGAGCTTTCAAGTTTCTCCACACTCTGTATCACTCAGTCGACTTCCTTTTGTTGTTTATACCACTGTTTAATCCAACAAACAGTACTTTTTCCTTGCCTCAACTTTGCATTCACTGAAATTCTTTTTTTTAATGTGCTTTTTCCATTGTCTTTTAACTGAACACTGAATGGAAAGGGCTATTTATATTGATTTGCATATTAAAATATGCAAAATACTAGGAAGAGTCAGGTTGGGGCTGCAGGCGCGTGCACGTGCGTTACACTTCATGCTGACCGGGATTTATGTACGGACAGATTTATGTATCTGGATATCAGGAATCGTATGTAGCAAGCTGTACATCTTTTATCTTTGCTACACTACTTGTGTTCATGAGTGATTTCATTTGGAAGTTGTTAGGATTGCTCAGTATTTCAACATTATCTCAGTATAGATGCCTGAAAGCTTTGCAAAGGTCCATCTTCAATATAATAAAGGACTATTAAAAAGATTAAAAAAAAAAGTCAACAGAGCTGTTCTGAGCTATTGTTACAAATCGTAGCTCATGCTTATCAAATTATTTTCATTATGTAAAGAAATGTGATGAAAATTCTCCACTGTTATCTTTGGAAGTATACAAATGCAGTTTTCAGGGCTCTACTTTTAATATTTTCTTTAACCCTCCCTTGAGAAGATATATTTAAAAAAATATAATATTCACATTATCTTGTATGTAAATAATACTCAGCTGTATTTATCAATCAAAACTAATGGCAATTTCTACATTGAATGAATAATGTTTGTCTAAAAAGAGTAAAAAGAGAATTTATATTAGATAGTACAAATGCTACACTAATAACAGGACACTGTTATTCTGCAAGGTAGGAATATGATTTTAGCTGAATCAACACACAGCTTACATACCTTTAGATAAGGTGCCTACTGTTCAGGTTTTGCATGTTCTCCATTTGTTTTTGTGTGAACCTGCTCAAATCCTTTTTGCTTCTTTCCTTAAAAGACATGTGCCAGAGTTAAATGTAATATCTAAGTTCATGAATAGTTCTGCTGATAAATGGCCTGTTGTTCTGTACAAAGATGGTTAGTGAATTGTGACTGTTTCTGCCTGTATATGAAATTTATAATGAGGGATAAATATATGGATTAGAAGACACATACATATCCATACTTACCCTGCTTATGTTTAAATAAAATATAGACAGAGATAATTGCAAATAAGAATTTCATTATACTATGTGCACATTACAATACATTTGACTTGAATGGGAAAATCTGTAATTTCACAAAGGTAGGTTCTACAATCACCTGTGGATGTTTTTCCTCTTATTGTGAAATTGTCAAACCTTCTTAAGTCTTTGACCATCTTCATTTTCTCTTCTCTCCATGCAAACCTTTCACAAACCAGTAACATTTTATTATATACTGTATCCACAGTGGGATGTTCATGTAACCTGAATATAAATTAATGATACAGGCTTGCCTTTCTAAAAATATAAAAATGTGGTCTCTTCCAGGTATCCTAATCTCAGAAAATGCACTTCAGTGATTTTTATAGCCTCTCTACCCTCTTTGACTGGGTATTTTCTTACAGGAGGGTTTTTCACAATAGAAACTTTACAGAACAGCCCATAAGGTGGAAGTTGTAGCCAACCCCCTCTTTTTCAGGGTTAGTTCCCCTTTAACTGTAGAAATATCTAGCACCAGGCAAGATTTCTTCTTTAAGCAATGCAGGATGTGAACTGCCGTCTTTACTTCTGGCATGTCCTTTAATCTGAATAAGAGAGGACAGATGACAGCAAGGGATAGGGTTCTTACACCCATTCCTGACCTCAGTGGACAAGCTCTGCATCCATGAGCTTCTTGATACTTTAGTGGGTTAGCCTTCCACAAGCCATTTTCTGGTTCGCTCATGAAGAAAGAGAACAATATGGTACTAAAGTATTCGGAGTTCATCAACTATTTCACAAGATTGGTTAATTGTCTGACTATGTTTTTATTATCTCTCTCTCTCTCTTTACCAGACTATGACAGAAGCATAAGGGCAGCCACTTAAGAGATCTTAAGAGATGAATGAACAACTCTGCATGCTTCAGGAAGGGACCATAAGTGTGTCATGAAGGACACACCCCAGGGGTCTTGCTGAGCATTCCAGGCAACCACTCTGGCTTAGGACGGTCAAAGACATAGCAAGAGGTCTCCCCTTTTTGTCAAGAATTGATTTTGACGGAGTATGAAAGCAGAGTGGAAAACCAAACGTGCAGCTCATCTATGGCAAAAAAAAAATCTTATTATATTTGAAGAAAATCTAACTTAATTACTTTTACTTTATGGTTTGCACTCATAGAAGAAAAAGTAACCTTAAATTTCCACACTGGTCACACACAAAAGGCCAGACTTACTGTATTCTTAATTTTGGTTCAGACCTATTGGATATGCCTCACCTTCAGACTGCCTTGCCCTAAACTCAAAACACAATCTTTTTAACCTGCACAAGCCCAAAATAGACACTTTAACAGTTCAGTATGTCAACAAATATCAAAAGGAAAGAGGAAAACCCCATTAAAAAAACCCTGGAAAACACAAAAACAGTGTTTCATGAATAAATAACTATGTACTTAATTATTGAAAAGTCTGAAACTCAAGGGAGGATAAAAGGGCAAAATAGATTTTGCAAAGAGACAAAAATCAACAAATCCAAAACATCCAGCAAATCCAAAAAAAATGAACTAAGTCACAAAACCAGGAATCCAAATCAATGAAAGGCTAAAACGGATGGTCCTTCTTACTACTGGGGCCAGCACCCAAGCCAATTAAGTGTTCCTGCCTCCTTAGTTTGCACATGCAGGAGGCAGGGCAGATAGCATAATAACAAAAAGTACATAGTTAATATAAAATGAAAGAGCAAAACAAAACAACACCATATCAATATAAACCCTAATATTGTATAAATGCAAAGAAAAATCAAAGCCAAAAATGGAATTAATTACATTATATGAAAAAAATACCTCGAAAACAACAAGAACAACAAACGTGCAAAGAACATCTTTGGGCCAGGGAAGAGATCTCAGGCGAAGCATAATATTAATATTACTCTGTAAGTGGGAGCCCAAAAGGCAATTTAATTGGTCAATGGCATGGGAGGCTAGTTGGCATTGTGCTGAGTTGATTAATTACAGATTTCTAGTATTTATTCTAAAATCATGCACATGACTTGGGGAAATTTTTTTATCCAAACCACCATGGCAGATTACACTGCACAACAAAGTTTTTGCTTCTTGAACACTGTTGGGTGTTTCTTATAGATTTTTGGGTGCTGATCACGAATATCGGAAAATTTACCCATCACATACCGTTTCAGAAAAATCTTCAGTTTTGTCATGATTTTTTCTTATATTTGTATTTAAACATTTTCGCTCCCATAAGTGACTTATCAACAACGGTTTGTGTAGCCTGGGCATGTCCAGGCATGGAATCAGGCCAGGATGGAAGCTGTTCTGTGGAAGTTGACATCCTGGGCATGCCTGGGCAGGTCTGAACGAGCTTGACGCTGTCTCAGCATACTATAAAGGTGGCTTGCATACATCGATCCTGCTCATTTGGTTTATATAGATAGTCAGTGTGTATGCATAGTATCAGTATAGTAAAGTATAGTATCTGTAGCAATATAACAGTAAGTAAGCTCGATGCTATAGATGTTTTGGTGTCGGGCTTTATGTCTCGTCAATGTTGTAACAGCCGCGATACATTCTGCTATATCTGTGGCGAATATACGCTTGCACCTCAGAGACGTTGGATGACTGTTCTTGTGTAGAAAGCTTATCATCTGTATTTTGGCTGTAAAATTGGTGATCAACACAAGGAATGGGCACCTCACAAGTGCTGTGCGACATGTGCTGTCAGTCTGAGAGCCTGGCTCAGAGGCACTCGAAAGACAATGCCATTTGCTGTTCCGATGATATGGCGAGAACAGAAAGACCATGTGGCGGACTGTTACTTCTGTTTGACTAATGTGTCTGGTTTTTCTGCCAAAAACAAGAAGTCAATTGAATATCCTAATCTGCCTTCAGTAATGAGACCCGTGCCACATGACGACAGTCTTCCAGTTCCGAAACCACCAGAGGATTGGACCTTAGACGAACAAGGTGAAGAAACTGCAATGCAGGGTATTGATAGTGACATTGACCCAGATTTTGAACCATGCTCATCAGGCAATCCATATCTGATAACACAGTCCAAATTGAACGATTTGGTCAGAGATTTGGGTCTGTCAAAAGCAAAACCAGAGCTGCTGGGTTCGAGACTGCAGGAATGGTGTTTGCTGTCACCAGGTACGAAAATGTCTGTGTTTCGATGCCGACATCATGATATAACCACATTTTTTGCATAAGTCAACAGTCTCTGCTTCTGTTGTGACATTGAAGGATTGTTCTCGACCTTGGGTTGTGATCACAACCGGGAAGAGTGGCGTCTCTTCATTGATTCGTCAATGTTAAGCCTAAAAGCTGTTCTGCTACACAATGGCAATGTTTATCCTTCAGTACCTTTTGGCTATGCAGCACACATGAAAGAAAAGTATGAGAATATGGAACTGTTGCTGAAGCACGTCCAGTATAGCAGGTACAACGAGAAAATCTGTGGAGATCTTAAAGTCATTGCTGTATTACTAGGACTGCAGCTCGGCTATACAAAGTATTGTTGTTTCATCTGTGAATGGGACAGTCGTGCCAAAGAGTTGCACTATTCTCGACAGAACTGGCCACTCCGTAAAAAGTTAGTTCCAGGACAGAAAAATGTGGCACATGAATCGCATGTCGACCCGGCAAAGATATTTTTGCCTCCTCTTCACATAAAACTGGGACTCATGAAGAATTTCGTGAAAGCACTGAACAAGGAAGGTGAAGGTTTTCGTTATTTAAGACAGATGTCCCCAAGAATAACTGACACCAAGATCAAAGAGGTCATCTTTGTTGGCCCCCAGATCAGACATGTTATGAGTGACAAGCAGTTTGAAGATCTGTTAGTTGAGCCAGAAAAGATTGCCTGGAAAGCCTTCAAAGATGTTGTTGACAATTTTCTGGGCAATTACAGAGCCCCAAACTACATTCAGCTGGTAGACAAACTTCTCAAAGCATACAAGACAATAAAGTGTAACATGTCACTCAAGATTCATTTCCTCCACTCACACTTGGACTTCTTCCGCATAAATCTCGGTTCTGTCAGTGATGAACACGATGAACGGTTTCACCAGGAAATTGCTACGATGGAGAAACGATACCAAGGCAATTGGAATCCGTCAATGCATGCTGACTACTGTTGGACAATGCAACGTGATGCACCAGACATTGAATACAAAAGAAAATCAGGAGCAAAACACTTTCAATTCTGTTTAATTTAATAGCCTATGCAAAACATAAACGTGACTAAATATGTTATTGTCAGTAAACATATAAATGTTTATTTCTCAGAGTTCCTACGTGATGCAGTAAAACCAAAACTGTATTTGTGCATACCTAGTAGGTACCTGTCACAATCAGCAAATTTTTCAGGTAGCACAATTTTTCAAAAAAATTGATGTGGAGTGTTATCAAAACTAAAGGATGATTTTTTTTTAACATTGACAGCCTTTTTCATAGTTTATTCCTTGTGGACAGACTGTTAATTGGCGAAAATGAACTGCTGAGGTATCTATGGGGAAGCTTCAGGAAAAATGTCTGGAGAATTGGAGTACCCAAAATGGGGTTTTGCACAATGAAAGCAAACCTGTTCACACCAGTTTTTGACCATAAACAATTAGTTTCTTTTCACCCCACATATTCACCAGAGCTTACTCCCTGGGATTTCTTTTTGTTGCTGAAATTAAAACTGAGACAGAATGGAAGGTTTCCTAGTGTATAAGAAATTCAGGAAAAAATGTAGGAATGTGTAGGCATGGTAACAAAAAAAGTACAGGAAGTGTTTCCAGTAATTGGAGAAACGCTAGGACAAGTGTATTACATCTTAAGGAGAATATTTTGAATGTGACTAAAAGGGAATTTCTATAAGTTTTAAAATAGTTTTTTTTTTTTTAACAATTCCAGGAATTTTTGGGTCTTTCCTCATATGAAGCATGCTTTTCCCAAAGTTGAAGTGTTTTACAAAGACTTTAATCCACCTCGTCATTTAGTTAGTTGTCCAATTGCTTTGATCATCCCTTTATGGGTTAAAAAAATAATATGAAGGAGATGGCAAAGATTATGTTGAGAACTGGAGAAGCAGCAAATAGACTCTCATTCTGAATTTCTTTTATAGTAAACCAAATGCACAAACTTCTCAACAGTATGGGTTTCTATACTCTTGTTATTCTGCTTGTGACAAAGTGCTCCCTTATTTCGATTTTTATATTCCACCTGGGTATTTAATTTTAGATTGTTTATAATACAACCCCCAAAATGCCTGTAATTCACAGGGCATGGAAAGCAAAAGCCTAAGAACTTACCGAATATGTCAATTTTCCAAAGCAAGAAAGTTATCAAGGATTGATCTGCGTCTAGACATTACACACACATTTTGTTTTCCGATCAGGCTCTGAGTCCCTTGGCTTCCATTATAAACCACCAGGAAAGGCTATATATTTTTTATTAATTTTTTGAATTGACACAAAAGTTTAGAACACAATTGCATGTGACAAATGCATATATACCATGTTTGTGGTTTATGAAGAAATAACTTTTACATGAAAAATATTGTATCTTTTAAGAGTGAAGAGATTCTTATCTTTCAGCCTGCCGGAGTAGGCCATGTATTTTTGCCTGAGATGAACACCTCTATTTTGATGACCGGGATAACATGTAGTACTCCAAATGTGCTGTCTGAACTGCAGTGCAAAGTTTCAGCAAAGCTGAATTTTTTTGGAAGCCTTTCTGATATAGCCTTGCATGTATTGAAATACTTCAATTACTTTAGTACACTATGTGGACTTTTTTATTAACTGAAACACCCAAAATCATTTTTGTAATTTGCTTTGTTAGCTTCTTACTGCTTGGATAGGTTCTGACTCCCTGAAAACCCTGAAAGGATAACAAAGTAATAAGAAGTGGATGGAGGAACAGGTATTTCTTATGGTACATGTAATATCATTAAAACAAGTAAAATGTTATTTATGGTGGTGTGGCTTTATTTACGAGTTTGAACTCCACAGTTTATAGAGCTGTATTGTGTAGATGATCACCAGGAAGGCAATATTTAAACTAAGCTTCCTGGAGTGAGACATTGTCTATTATTGTACTTCTGCTATAGCCTTTCTATCTAGAATGCAATTTGTGTGATTTTAACTCTCCATAACTTTTGAAGTTCAGTTTCTAGTGTAGTCAGATTTTAAAGCTGTTATTGGATGTAAATTAAAATAAGAACTAAAGTTCCCTTTGAGCATTGTGAAGGAAAGAAATGCAATTACTCAGTGTTCTTCTATTCTGCAGAAGAGCCCATTATATTTTTTGAAAAGAAAAGAAAAATCAATATTAAATGCTTCATATGGTTCATTTTTCAGCTCACTACCAACAATGCAATTTTGTTGACAATTATGAACAATCTGTTATCTTGTATTGTCCATCATCCCTCGACCAATCAAAATCTGCAATCATATGTTATTGCTAGCAGGTACCTTTTGAAATTGCTTGCTGTTTTTCTATTCTGTGGTTATCATTCTAAAATAAACCAGATTTGCTGATCAATTTGGGCAACTGAGTGCAACGCGAATTAATGTTTCTAGCTACAATAGTGTTTTGTGTTTTCTGAGCCATTAGCTATGACTGACTTACCAGACTTAGCATTGATCCCACTGCTAGTCCATAAGTGCATCAGCAATCATTTTCAGAAAAGACATACCTCTTGTACATCCAAATGTGTGACTAGCATGGAAGTGTCAGGTTGAATTATCTTTTCATTTGAACTTGTACTTCAGTGGAACACCATACTCTGCTTTTATATTTTCTCCATATTTTTCAGAATTAGCACTAAGTTAGAAACTGACTTAACAGTAAGCAGTGCATTTCTTTAAGATGGCTTTTTTCAGTAGTTTGGCTTAATTTCCTTTAAAGGTCGTTTTAGTAGAATTTTGACATAAAAAGGAAGTAATTACAGGTGACTTTTTATGTAGGATATTTGGAAAGTGGAAAATACAAAGAATCCTCTGTGGATTCAGCTGCCTCCAAACAACATGGTCTCTGACCTCAAACAGTAGAGCTGAAATAAGGCAAGATTGTAATTCAGGCACTTGAAATTAAAAATCTTGCAACCCTCTAAACACCACTGAGAGGAGTCAGGCTGCCATTTAGTGTTAAAATTTGTATTTAAAGAGGGTACCTCAGAAGCAAATAACCTGAAGTCACCAAAAAACCTTCAGTCAACTGAATCTTCTCAACAAAACAAAAGAAAACCAATGTCACATTACACTACTTCTAGTTATGTGGTATGTCAGATTTTTTGACAGCTGTCACTGGTCTCATCGCCGAACCATGTCAAGTTACTATAAAATGAGTGAAAATTGCTACCCATATCACATTTACTGACTGCGTAATGAATTTTCAGCATAGCTGTGCTCGACCCTTTTTGTGAAAGCCAAAATTGTGCTGCCTAATAGAGCCAGTGCTGTATAAAGTGTTAACAGGTTAATGATTATGGCAAATGTAACCTGTATTCTCTACCTTTTTTCTTTTTTTCTATTCTGTTTCACTATGTAAAACACAAGAGAACAGAAAGATGAGCCTTATTTCTTGTTCCTTAATTTCTGTTCATTGTCCTTCCAGATGAACATTCAGGGTTTTCAGCTGTCCTGCACACAGAGCATGCGCCTACAACTAAAGACAAACAAATCGTAGGCTACGTGGAGTCAGTCATTCTGTACATGACATTAGGCAATCCCGACTGATTCTGACTCACTAAGATTATGCAAATAAAGGCTACAACTGAAAATCGTTGAAAAAGTCACATAATGGGACATTGCAATAAACTGAGAGAATTCCGCTTCCATTGTGAAAAATGGGGAGCAGACTATTTTGAAAGGGCTACTATTCCTTTAAAAAAAGAGATGCCTTTAGTTTAGTTTCTTCAGGGTCGATAAGATGCCCTCAAGGTTTCCACTTCAATTTAGATAGTTTTTGAAGGGATAACATATTAGTTCTAGGACCGTTTAGCTTTGCTTTCTTGATTTTTGATTTATGTATTGAGTTTTGATAATAGTATTCTTCATGCTTTTAGATGTTGTCACACATATGCGGATGGGAGACAGCTAAAGGGTCCGTATAGTGACAATTCCACTGGTGACGAGGTACATTGACTTTTTCTCTCAATCCTGTTGAAACCATTCACAGGAAAATCCACAAGGTTCGGGTGCCTGTGATGACGTCACTTCCTGTCCCTGTTGACGTCACTTCTGGTTCCATGCAGGGTGTGGCGGGGCACACTAATTTTTCCACTGATATTCCTGCAGATCAAATGTGGGAAATTCTGCCTGAGTCCGGCCCAGAAGATGTCACTTCCTGTCCCAATGACATCACTTCTGGTCCAGACCTTTAAAGCCGCCATCTTTAGTTCTGCTTTGGACTTTGAACCAGACACAACTCTTTAAAATATAACCCTTTTTTCAGCCAGGGCATAATACACGAGTGGCTGCCCCAAATCTTTTTATGTCTCCTGTCCATTCTTGTGACAATAGGCAGTAATCTCAAACATGCTTTAGGCTACTCTTTTTGGTTTCTACCATGAAAGAGCTTCATTTCCTGGTATCATTTTAGTTATGGGCAGGCAGTCTAAACAAAGAAAAAAAAGTGAAAGATTAAATGGAACTGCTTGCAAAGGGGTAAACTGAAGAATAGTTTATTGAACATACAAAAAGATAAAAGTCAGGAGAAGATAATGCTTTACAAATTATACCCTGAATGCTAACCAAAGCTCATGGTCAAAATTAATGTGCCAAAAGTCTAAAAGTTCTAAACACTAGAACACACAACGATTTTTGTGACTAATCCACAAATTTGGACAACAGGAGGTCAATGAGGCTGATTTAAATATGTTCTGGGTAAAGATGTCAAAGATCACAACTTCTTGTCATTAGGTAGCAACCAGGAATAATTGCTAAAAACAACCTTTTGGGTTATTTTTAAGATCCAAAAATGACAAAACAAGAATCACACATGATAATGTGAATATTTAGTAACACATAAAAAGTGCAAAAAAAAAAAAACATCAATCAATTAATTAATTAAATCTACACGTGTAATCATGACAAACATCTGCTATTTTCGCAATTGGCAGACTTTAATTATGGATTAAAGTTTTGTTGAAATTTAGAGTAAATATTTACTTTTCTGAAAATCGCTTTAGTTTGGAAATTCTGATTTGTTTGTACTTCTCTTTGCATTGTTGATTTATGGCTTTTGTCTTTTAATTTTTTTAAATACGTTTTTGTTCAGTGCTAATTTAGTAGCTTGTTAAATTAATCAGGTGTCCACAGGGACAAGGGTTTTTATGGCCTGCACACCATTTTTTTTGTCTCCCTGTCACTGCTAAAAAACAGTATAAAGATATTTTAATTCCCTTTAGACAGGCGCTTTAGTCATATAATGGTTGGGACATAATAAAAATATTTGCTTTTATGATATTGAGAGTGAAGAGGAGAAGGGAATCTGATCAAAATCAGATTTGAAAATGATACGTTATTGTGGCCAGCTGAAAAAATCTCCAAAATTTACGACACGATTGTGGGTGGTAAAAGTTGTGCAAGAAAATAGTCAAAATGAACATGAAGAAGTTTAAAGCCAGAAAGCAAATGACTCTTTATCAAGCCAAAACATACGTTGAAAATCAAATCTGAGTAATTCAGAGTAACAACACTACATAGTAATTGGTGGATTAATCCGTAACTAAATCATTCTTTTAGAATGACAACAGAGTTGTTATTTGTATTTTATCCACATGGCAAAATGTGCCACAGTCTCATGTAATGACAGTGGCACTGTAACCAAAGATAATAATAACAGTCTTAATTTAATAATGAAATAAACTGCAAAAATATAAGCTCTTTTGGTAATAATAAAATGAATATTCATAACAATAGTATTCACTAATAATGAGCAAACCCTGCTGAATTTGTTTCATCTCAAGTTCAGTGAAACTCAGGAACAGTGTGGGAGTTTCAGAAAACTGAGCAAAATGTATTGATGTTACTGAGGAAGGAGAAACTGAACTAATTATGAATTAATTATAATGGTCCAGGGGTCTTTAAAGTCTTTCTGAGGGCTAGGGAAATGAATGCCAACTATACTGGACTGATTACTATGGCCAAAAATATGACTTCAGCTATGAGGCAGCACAGCTAACCACTGCACAACTCTGCCTCCCTGAGATAAATAAAACAACAAAAAAAAACAATTAAATACCAGAACAGAAAGCATAAATTCACTAAGGCTTGCCCCTCACAGATTCAATAGCAAGTATTCACCTTTCTTGAATCAAAAAACACAATTTGTTTTTTGAACCATAATCCTTTTGCTTGTTCACTGCTACCAAATGCACAACACTAAAGCGTGTGGATTCTTCAGTCTTTTTTGTTTGCATCAATTGCACAGCAGTCTGGGTAATGCTAATAAAGCAGTACATTTAATATTACACACAGGTCACATACAAGTCCATACAAAAAGACATTACCTTTGAGTTTACAGACATATTGCCAGTTTCCTTCTGCATACACGTTTTGTGTTTATATGTATTTGCAAGTTTTCTGCTAATATTTAGACCACTACTATAATTGGTGTATTGGGACAGCTAGGATTGTTAACATTGGCTGCTCTGTGATATCACGCTTGCTGATCAACTAGAACTCACCAGAAACAATTTACATTTACTTATATTTTTTGAATCAACAACTCTTTAGATGAATATCCATTAAGTTTAACAAATGAAGAAGCAAAGATTTCAAATAACAAATGTCAAGTACCATATTGTCTATGTAAAAGGGGCCCTATTGTTCTGAAGTTCCACTGGGAATTCCCCAAACCTTTAAGTTCAGACTTAGACAAATAAAGATTAGTCCAGGGCTAAAGCTAAATGGAGAGTAGAAATATATATATATATATATATATATATATATATATATATATATATATAAATCTTGGGATATGATTTTGGTGCCAAAAGGAAAGTATTAAAAGGGATGTCCTTTTTACCTGTATCAAAAGTCTTTTCTGTACCTCGGAGTGTTCACACAGTGATAAAGCATACTGTATATCACAACTGAATAATTGCCAGAGAGTAAGCAAAAATAAACGGGAAATGGGACAATGAGATCACCAATTTAAGGAGTTTATACTTTCCCTCAAATATAGTGTACATATATGGAAGACTGCATTCCAATGCTGGTACACAAGGCCATGTATTATTTCAGCTAACAACTCACCACTCAGAGGTCAGCTACAGCAGGGGTCGCCAACTCCAGTCCTGGATGACCACAGTGACTGCAGGTTTTCATTCTAACCCTTTTCTTAATTAGTGACCTGTTTCTGCTGCTAATTAACTTCTTTTGAATTAATTTTAATTGACTTGCTTTTTTTAAGATTTGTTCCCCTGAATTTCTTCATCGTTTCTCTGAATTGTTTCATTTCTTTCCTCAAATGGCAACCAAACAAAAATGAAATGTGAAGTGAGGGAGCCAACAGAAGCCCAACTAAGTCAGGGCCTGAAACCTCAACCAATTTCACTCCAACCAGTTGATTAATTAGGCACTGGATCTTGTCGCTAATTAAACTCGTTCTTTAATTCCAAGGCTTGCTGCTGCTCTCATTGTGCAATAGCAGACATTTCTGAAATTGTTGATTTTCTCTTTTCTAAGAACTCCATTAAAATGTTTTGGGGTCCTGAGCAGATCAGCATTCCTGAGACCTCCACCCTTTTTATTTTCAGATATTGTATGATGGACACAGTTAGCTGGTCATGTTTTGGCTCATTTTGTATCTCATTATTGTTTGGCAGCTAATTAAGGAAAAATAAATAATTAAGGTGCCTGAGTCTTCAAAAGCAAGTCAATTAAAATTAATTTAAAAGGAGTTAATTAGCAGCAAAAACAGGTCACTAATTAAGAAAAGGGTTAGAATGAAAACCTGCAGCCACTGTGGTCCTCCAGGATAGGAGTTGGGAACCCCTGAGCTAGAGTGATGCATCAGAAGAATGACCTTTTTCATTAGTCTTCTTGTTGCATGAGTTTTAAAACAATGAAACATCAGTCTTGCCCATCCTTTCCTCAATGTGAAAATGTTTTCATTGGTAAAAAAGCAATATAACATTACAGATTATTAAAATGGATTAATTTAGGTTTACTCTGTGATTTAACTCTTTGATATTCCATTGGATGAAATTTAGTAGCTGTGATTTAATATCATTGAAAGTTGCCCATTAATGCATGAGGTCTACTACTTATGTGTGTGTAGCTAGACGTTTTCTATTCAGTATCATGAATGCTTTTTTATGTAGTAACATAGCATGATATAAAAAAACACCCTTCTATATAAAAGAACATCTCCAGATCCAGACTGATAAAATAAAGAAAAGGAATTGTGATTAGATATTCAAAATAAATATTAAGAGCAATTTCCTGTTTTCATCTCTCTTCATGAATACAATTTTGAAAATGTCATCTCCATCACCAGGCCTACAATTTAAGTTTTCCAATATGATTCACAGATAACTACATATTTTGAAGAGAGAACTACCATATAATAATGGATAATTAAAATCAAAACTGAAAATGACATTTTAAATGCTGGTTTTCTAAATACTTTGTAATACAAACATCAGCACCAAACTTTAATACACACAAGATTAAAAATATGAAAAAAAGATTATTTTTGTAACCAAAAAAGAAGTATTAGCACATGAAAATTCTGCAAATATTTGCTTCTTTAAACATTGTCTAGAAATCAAAAGTATTAAGACGAGAAATGATGGAAAAAAAATATCACACAATAATCTTTCAGAAGAGGTCAGAAATAGATGATTAAATGTGAATGACATAAAATATTAAAACAGAAAAAGAACAGCATTACTCTTGTAAATATTATGTTTCAATAGCACAACCATTAAAAAGAATGGGAAGGGCTGTTAAGCAATCTGCCTGTGGAATTATTAATTATATTTTTCTTTCCTGAAAAAGCAACATAGATAGATAGATAGATAGATA
>JANRMT010062849.1:17094149-17107405 GCA_026402145.1 Polypterus bichir lapradei
ATAGATAGATAGATAGATAGATATGAAAGGCACTTAAAGATAGATAGATAGACAGATAGACAGACAGACAGACCTTCATTTGTTCCCGGGGGAAATTTGGCTTTTTACAGAAGTTCAATATGAGCTTATATGAAGGCAAACAAAATGGATAATTAAAAATGAGTTAGGAATGGGTTAGGCTGGTTCATTTCTTGAACCCACGGATGATGACTATGAGTAAATGCAAATGGAATTCATAGGTAAATGAATTTAAACTTTTATAGATGTTTTGCAGTGAAATGCATTAAAATATTATATGCATGAAAAGCAATTTCTATGGTATATTTCTATTGCAAAGTTGAAATAATAGTGGATGCTAAACCCATAACATGTCTTTTTAAAATGTTATGGAATCAGAATTCACTTTATTGACCAAGTATACTGATGGTACTAGGAATTTGTCTTGATAGTATCGGTGCAACATACAAGGACAATACAGAATACAAAATATAAATATAAGAAGATAAAATATAAAATGATAAAATATGATGCAGCATACAAGGGCAATACAAAAAAAATAAAGAGACAGTAGGATTAAAACGTCCAGGTAGTCTGGTGTGCAGGCATGTAGAGTAGAAGCTCAGACCTGATTAGTAAGAATAACTGCACATGGAAAAAAACTGTTTAGTTGATGTGTTGTTTTAGCTTTCACTTCACAAAGACATTTGCCAAATGGAAGACTTTGGAACAGGTGATGGCCTGGATGAGTCTGATCAGCAATGATATTTGCAGCCCTCTTCTTTACCCTGGACTCGTATAGGACTTCAATGTGTAATGTACTGTAAGTTACAGCCCATGATTCTTTCACAGGCTTTGATGATGAGTTGCAGATTGGCTTTAGCCTGAACAGAGGCAGCACCAAACCAGACAGTTATAGATCAGGTCAGAATGGATTCGATGATGTCTGGGTAGAATTGGACCAATATTGCTAGAGGGAGATTGAATTTCCTCAGCTGATGCTAAAGGAACATTATCTGATGGGCTTTCATAATAATGCATGTAATGTCATTGTCCCACTTAAGGTTTTATGAACACACAGTACCCAGAAACTTAAGTGATTCTATCATCCCAATGACTGGGCAATTTATAGAAATTGATAGGTGAGCAGGTCACAGTTTCCAAAAATATATGATCATCTCCTGAGTTTTTTGAATGTTAAGGTTCAATTATTATGGCTGCACCATAATGTCAGATTTTCCACGTCTTGTCTGTATATGGATTCATCATTCTTTGAAATTAGGCTTATTAGTGTTATGTCATCTGCAAATTTAAGAAGTTTGACAAATGAATCACCAGAGGTACAGTCATTTGAATAGAGTGAAAAGAGTAATGGGGAAAGAACACATCCATGCGTGGCACCAGCACTAAGGGTTAATGGGTCAGATATGTATGTACCCAACCGCACGTACTGTTTCCTATCTGTAAGAAAGTCTGTGATCCAATGGCATATTGAACTAGGCAGGTTGAACTGGGTGAGTTTCTTATCTAGAAGTTCTGGGATCATTGTATTGAAAGCAGAGCTAAAGTCCACAACCATGATCCTCACAAATGCCTCTGGCTTATCAAGGTGTTCGTAAATAAAGCTCAGACCTAAATTCACTGCGCCATCCACAGACCAGTTGGCTCTGTATACAAATTGAAATGGGTCCAGGAAATCTTTTGTAGCATACTTGAGGTAATTTAAAATAAGGTGTTCAAAGGTCTTCATTTCATTACCACGTTTGATTTTTTTTTTGGGAACTGGAATGATGGTGTAGGTCTTAAAGCGGACAGGAAGAGTGCACAGGCCCAGAGACTGGTTGAAAATGTCTGCAAATACCATAGACCACTGGTCTGTACAGTGCTTGAATGTAGAAGGGGAAATAAGCCTTCTGCTTTTTAATATTTTGCTTTTTGAATGAGCTGAAGACATCTTTTGCAGTGATGCCAGAAGGGGGAAGGTGAGGAGAAGAGGACTGTGGAGTAGTAACAGTGAGACCACCTGGTAGATTTATTTTCCATTGTCTTTCAAAGTGACCATAAAAATGATTTAACTGATTAGCCAGACTGGGATCGGAAGAACTGTTCGAATGTTGTTTCTTGTAGTTAGTGACCTATCTAAAGCCTCTCCAGACTGTCATTTGCAGACAGTTGTTCCTGCAGCTTATCTGAGTACTTTCTTTCTGCACCTTTGATCCCTTTCTTCAAGATATACATGGCTTTTCTATATTCCTCACGACTGCCAGATCTGAAAGCATAATTTTTGTCCTGGCACAGTCATAAAAGCTCTGGGGTGAACCGAGGCTTACCATTGCTGAATTTCATGATTGGTTTTGTTTGAATGCAAACATCTTTCCAAAAACTGATATATGAAGTTACAGCATCAGTGTGTTGGTATATGTTGACTGTGGCAGCTTTGAAGTCATTCAAGTCTGTCGCAAGATTTTTTTATAGAATAGAGAGATATAATTAAAGCAGAGACACGAATTCCTCTTAATAAGTCTACTCAATACCTTTGGACAATTAAGCTTATTATTAAGTATTATTTCAAATATGAAATTCATTATGTTCTTTGATTCTTGCTAGAATTTCACATAACATAACATTCTCAAACTTGCTTATTCCACAATATTTAATGTTTTTTTTTTCTTTTTTACTTTCAATCAATCTACTGTATGGTGTGGAATATTTTTTGAATATTTTTTTAAATTATATGATTTATTTTGAATATTATAATCTACCAAGGGCTTCAGTTGTATCGCTGCTGCCTCGCAGTAAGATGACCTGGGTTTGCTTCCAGGGTCCTCCCTGCGTGGAGTTTGCATGTTCTCCCTGTGTCTGCTCCAGTTTCCTCCCACAGTC
Organism: Polypterus bichir lapradei; assembly: GCA_026402145.1. NCBI lineage: Eukaryota > Metazoa > Chordata > Cladistia > Polypteriformes > Polypteridae > Polypterus > Polypterus bichir. The sequence goes on from JANRMT010062849.1 coordinate 17,097,030, forward strand.
CAAAGACATGCAGGTTAGGTGCACTGGCAATCCTAAATTGTCCCTAGTGTGTGCTGGGTGTGTGTGTGTGTGTATGTGTGTGCCCTGCAGTGGGCTGGCGCTCTGCCTGGGGTTTGTTCCTGCCTGGCTTCAGCAGACCCCCGTGACCCTGTGTTAGGATATAGTGGGTTGGACAATGACTGACTGACTGATTATCTACCACAAAGATGTCGACTTACACTTTAGTGTGCAATATGTTGGACCACGTACTTGTCACTGAAGGTGTTTCTCTTCTATTGTGCATGGCTGAGCCAGTCATTAACAACAATGGGAACAAAGTTTCCTATTGACTCAAATCAATAAAAAGTTCAATATCCATTGATCACCACATTGTACCTACAGCCAGTTGGATTAAAGCAGACAGAGAACAGAGATGTGTAGTGAGTAGTCAATTGAGCAAGAAATGGAAATATTTCTTTAAACTGAGTTATGCAACATTTTGACTTTGTCATGTATCAGTTCTGAGGGTTGTGATCTGCAAACCTTATTCAATATATGAAAGATTTTCTGGATTGATTTAAACAATCTCTGTGTTAATCTATGGATGTTGGAACTCAAGGACTATGAGTTTCTGATTAGTTTTGATTTTAGTGTAAATTGAGAAAGTTCAATATTTTTCCTGTTATGCCATAATGCTATCTATTGGAGCTGCTATTGCAAGGTTTTTGGCATCTCTCATTGCCATAGCAATTTTCCCACAATTCCACTGGAAGTGCACTGGCTGTGATGTCATCAGAGGAGGAGGTAGGGAGCATGCACTGATAGTGCATGGCCGCACCCACCACACAACAAACCACCTGGATTGGGACCAGAGTGCACTGGGTGATACCTCAGCACCACACTGGAACAGGTTTAAAGCATTTTAAGCGAGAATAATGTAAACATGAAGCCAATGATAAAAATGTAGTTACTTAGTATTGGGAAGCGGGGCTTAGGTAGTCAAAACCTTTTCAAGAACTTGGTTAATGTACTCACAAGATATTAATGATATTGAATTCACTGCTGGAATTGATAGTGGGGTAGCAGAGGATTTAATAAGTACAGTAATTCCCATCCCATTAAAATTCAGACCTAAGTTTCTTTCTATTGACAAGAAGCTCATTGAGAAGGTTGTGTAAGGGCTTGTTTATACTTCATGGTCAGAACGGATACGCGTACGTATCATGGCTGCCATGCATTCCCAGCATTTATTTGACGCATCATCTGAGCAGGTCCTCAGAAATTAATGCAATGCATGTGTGAGTCCCAGCAAAAAGTTGAGGGGGCGCAGTGTGAGAAAAGTTGGAACGTGACGTCAGAGTCTCTATTTACTATCTAAATGTGACAGAAAGCCGCTTTGAGGATGCTACAGGATCGATGTGCGTGCTTCGATGTCTGATGAATGGTTCGATGTGGTGAAGCAAAATGCTGACATACAGATGCATTCGTGGTGCTTTTATATTCAAGCGTCGCATATTCCCCATCGTAATGACATTATACATTTTAAAAGTCTCACATACCATCTTCTGTGCCGTCTTTTTTTTGCACCTTCACAACAGCAACATAATGTACAGCGCTGTATTTGAGCCACAGAGAAAAAAATTAAGGACACAGTGAAAAGGTGTATTTTATGATTAAAGTGGAAATTTCGGCTTTAATCTCCAAATGTCCACTTTAATCTTTTAGTTTATTTTATCATTAAATTAGACCATCGTAAACCCAGTTGTTAACCTCTACGTGCTTTTGGGGCTTCCCTTCTGACCTGACAGCAGCGGCAAGCAGCAATAGATTGTCACACAGAACATATTTAATTTATGATATTCCAACTCTCTGCACATTTCAAATCCTTAGATTTATACTTGATATCACTTTCATGATGAAATGCATTAAAGCATGTATGTTACATTTTACAGATAAATCATTAATCTTGTTTAAATAATGAATAATGTTAATAATTACACACATGGGGTGACACAGTGGCGGAGGGAAGCGCTGCTGTCTTGCAGGGAGTCACATCGCTGGTGTTCCCTGCTTGGAGTTTACATGTTTCCCTGGTGGGTTTCCACAGTGTGCTCCAGTTTCCTTCCAAAGATATGCAGATTTGGGGATTTGGTGACACTAAAATGACACTAGTGTATGTGAGTGCTTCTATTCACCTTGTGATGCGCTGATGCCCCATCCAGGGATTGTTTTTGCCTTGTGCCCAGTGCTCGCTGGAATGGGTGCGATTGGATTGATGGATTTAATCATTAGACATCCTTTTCAGAGATATTGTAGCAAGGTGTCCTCGGAACTTAATGGATGTTTCAGGCGATTCACAACACAGCAAAGCCGAACGTTTTTTCACCGTGATGGTATCTCACACTGCCACCTGGTGGAATCTTCCAGATTTACGTAAGGTATGCAAGCATGTATAAAGAGTAAAACACTTATGTAGCAGTAGTGTCCACTGAAGTATGCGTCACGTCGCATGAAGTATAAAACCTGGCCTTAGAATATTCAACCACACTAGTAAAATTACGAATAGGATAACTTCATTAGGAATCTGTCAGTTTTGTTATTGTTCAGTCCTCATAACTACAACTTCTTTTAGGTATTCTTTGGCTGTGTAAGCATAACCTAGTGGTTAATTGTTAAAATAAAGACATAAAACAATAGAGTTCAGGATATATTTAGTAAAGATTTATCACCAGAATTAATCCTACAGCTGAAGTATGACTGCCCAATTGAATTACTTCCAGAACCTGCAGGAATGGATTTATCTCTCTTATAGGAGTGTGATTTTATTTTTGTTTTTTTTTTCTCAAAAAGAAAGGAGGTTTAAAACTATGTACAGACTACCACCTTATTGCAACATCTGTTCAACATTTCATGTATCCAGGCTGAAACCTATTCACTCCAGTCATTATTAGGTAAATGATAACATTAGAGTGAACAGCTGGAATAATGGATGAGTCTGAGATTCAGTCTATCCTTAACTCATGTTACCATGGTCCTATTGTTGAATATCTGGTCTACTGCAACAGGTATGGCCTGGAAGATCGATCCTGGGTTTGTTCTATTGTCTTGCTGTCACATCAAATTTTCCTGGCAAACACAACAGTCACATTTGAAGACTGCTCCTTAGGAAGCGGGCTATGTTGTGATCTGTAACCTTTATTAGCTTTTTTGTGGGATTTCCTGGATGGATTTACACAATCTATTCATTGATCTAATATGTGCTGAAGATATAGCTTGCTCATATTATTGTCCATATATTTTTTATGTGTTAATTCTGTTCATGTGAAGATGGTGATTTCTCACGGAGTTAACTATGATCAGCATCCAGTAGTTCAAATACTCTGAGCAGCACCAACACACTATTAATTTGTGCTACAATAAATCTTTTGATAACACAAATACAAATAATCTTTTGGTAATAAAGCAAATTTTTCCCTATTTTTTTCCTGTTTTCTATTTCTAATAGTTAGCATTTTGTTGTTTTAGCTCAACAATTTCCTATGTAAAACAATTTTATTCTATAAGTGATATACTTAACTTTGTGTTTTTTATAAAGTAACTTGCAAAAGTGTGTTCTGTGTAATATGCTTTATAAAATAAATATTTATTTTTCAAAATTATTGAAAGTTAAATAAGAGCAGAAGTACAGTAAAACATTTCCATTCAGTTTTAACTTGCAAAGCAAAGGTAATGCCATAGATGTGTTTGCACTCAGATGATTTCTGTCATAATATCAAAGAGCAGTTTTCAGCCTCGTTTCAGCAGAGGTCTCCTTAAACTCCTCATGTGAAACATAATGACTGCATGCTGCTCTCTAAATATTTCACATCATTTATACTAGGTGTAACTTAGCCTTCATGTTACTGTACAATGTTTAGTAATTCCATTCAAGAAAGTAAAATAAAAATACAATTCTCTGTCTTCTTCTAATATATGGCCTTAAAACGTAATAGTCTGTAAACAAGATCAGAACATATTTATTTTCTTGTACCACTAACATAGTGTACAAAATAATTTGTTTCTGAACAACTGCCATCAGCTTTTTCAAATCTTTTAAACAACTGTATTTTATTTTTGAAACATAGGTCTCAACAAAGCATAATAGCCAAAAAAGTACTCTGATATTGAAATTATCTAAAAAGAAAAAAACAAACTGTACAAGATTTTCTTTTTTTTGCAAGCCTACGTGTGTCAATTGGGTACTCCAGTGAATGTCACCAACACTGACTGTTCTCTCTTGAGTTTATCTGTAGAAGAGTTTCTCAGATTTGTGTGGTTGTACGTGAACCCTGGTTTATAAATAAATACTTTGTCAGGGACATTTAGTGTAAGAAAACCAACACATGACGTCAGCATACAGTGGAACCTCGGTTCACGACCATAATTTGTTCCAAAACTCTGGTCATAAACCGATTTGGTCGTGAACCGAAATAATTTCCCCCATAGGATTGTATGTAAATACAATTAATCCGTTCCAGACCGTATGAACTGTATGTAAATATATATTTCTTTAAGATTTTTAAGCACAAATATAGTTAATTATACCATGGAATGCACAGCATAATAGTAAACTAAATTTTAAAACATTGAATAACACTGAGAATACCTTGAACAACAGAGAAAACTAACACTGCAAGAGTTTGTGCTGTAGTGCTACGAACCGCTTGCTAAAAACACTTTTTTTTAAAATGAGTTTTAAGCACAGGGAAAAATATGAACATTTGAAAAATCCTTAATTTAATAAACCACCAAGAAAAGTAACATTGCAACAATGCACGCTACAAACCGATCGCTGTAGACAGAAGTGAAGGTTAAAATCCAATAGAAAAAAGTCCTTATTAAATACGAGGTTAAAACAATGGTCAGATCTGTCTCTTTAAAAACAAGCCTTATGCGTCCAGCCGTCTCTCTCTCTCTCACGTGTGTGTGTGTATGTGTGTGTGTGTGTGTGTATGTGTGTGTGTGTGTGTGTGTGTGTGTGTGTGTGTGTGTGTGTGTGTCTCTTCCTCTCTCGCGCGCGCGTAAGAGCTTGTTGTATACCGAGTCTGCGGTCGTGAACAGATGCAAAAGTTTGGCGAACTTTTTGGTCATAAACCGATTTGTACGTGTTCAGAGACGTTCGTGAACCGAGGTTCCACTGTATTTTTAAAACTGAAAGCTACTTCATACTCTTTACTGCTTTACACTTTACCCTATATTTATTGGTCTGTCCTTAGAAATACTACGGACATCAGCTGTAATAACAGTCCTAGAACTCAGGGCCATCTTTACTTTGTCTTCTGTAAAGATTGATATGCTTCAGCAGCTTGCCTAAAATAGACGAGACTTGATTTCCCATGTCTGGCTCATACTCATGCTGCTGTTAGAACATGTAATTCTTCCTAACTGTTTTCAGCATATGATGCAAATTAGCATGTGGGGCTCTTGGTTTATCTTTAGAAACAGGTATTACTTGCAAAACTAATCAAAGTATGAGTCATGCTTTGCATCAGTGAACTGACAGAAGTGGTCAGGGAACTGATTTTCTATTTTTTGCTGCATTTTGTACTATATAATCATAAAAATAAATTATTTTGATGCAGCCTATACCCATGCACATTGCACCATTACGTCTAATATTCATAAAACAAAATATTAAGAGAAGAGATGGAGGGCTATTGCTTCATTTTGTTTAAGGTGTATGAAATAATGTGTGATTACACTTTTAAAAAATTCTGATGCATTTCTTTATAATGTTAATGTAAAATTAGCAAACAATCAAAATATAAGTATTTTCTTATACCAAAAACAAAATCCTATTGACTGTGTTTCACGTACTGCATGTTTAGCCTTTGTGTGAATTTAGCAGATAAAAGTGAAGTCAAGTTTATTTTCATGTGTACATAGTACAATGAAATTTTTACTTGTATATCTCCTCATAACAGTTGACAAAAATAAAATACAAAGAATACATAAATAAATAAAAAGTATTCCTACTACACAAAAAATATATTTTTAGTATTTTTTCTTATGATTGATTGCTCAACAACCTTGTGACTTGTGGGTAGAAAGTGTCCCCTAATATACATAGAAAACTGTAATGTGATTTGATTTTTTTTATTGATTTTATTTGAATAAAATAACATTCTGTATGATTAAGACGAACTTTTACAACAAAGAAGATAACATTACATACAATAAAGTCAAATCTAACAAACCAGAATTCAACCCTTGCCCGAAAAAAAGAGATAAGAGTCAACAACAAGAGCAAATCTTTAAAAACAGCAAAGAAGGGTGAATGTTCTTTTCCCTGATATAAATTTTTATTCTAAAATTTTATTAATTAGATCTTGCTATATTTTAAAAAACCTTTGAACAGATCCTGTAAGTGAGAATTAGATTTTTTCCATATTCAGATAGTAGAGAACATCAGTTACTCATAGGTGGACTGGGATTTTTCCAGTTGAGCAAGGTAAGTCTGCAGGCTAGTAGTGTGGTGTAGGTGATTACATATTTATAAAAAATCTGGGAAATAACAGAACTGAAATCAAATCACTCAGTAGTCGCAGCAGATGAGACCTGGCAGCCATTAGTAGAGACAGAGACAAAGGACCACATGCAAATCAGAGGCATGGTTAATGTTAATATAGCAGCAGTGACACAAAACGAGCGGAAGTCTGAGCAATGCCCAGATGAAGTTGATGTAACTCAAAGCCAAAGGAGCCATTACATAGAAACAGCAGTGACTGAAACAGTCCAGTTTCTTTGCACACATAGTTTTGCAAACGGGATGCTGAAATTTGTTTTGTAAGTGAGTTCACAATCCTGAAATGCAAAACTCGCTAAAAATAATCTTTTTTTTGGAGTAGAATATTGTTTCCTAAGGAGCTTGCAACAGTTTCCTAAAAAATGAAAAGGAGGAAAATTACTTTTGGAGATGAGAAATGAATTTTAGGAAAATTTTGGAAATAGGAAACGCAAACCAACATCAGACAAAAAGGCATATTCCTTGACAAAAAATTGTATTCCAGACAGGGAAAGCAACTGTAGCCCACAATGGCTGAGAAAAATGCTGCAGCTCAAGTTTTTGCTGCAAACCAAGCCAGATGAAAGCATAAATTAGAAAATGGCACCTGCACAAAGGAAATTTTGCAATACAGTGTATAATTTTACCCCATTCATACTTCCACCGATTGCAACATCTGATCATAACCAACTGAACAGAAATAAAGGTTGTTGTGGAAAAGGAGAATCACAACGCAATCCAGCAGTAACCCAAAACCCACCTTAGTTTTTGGTCATATCCACCTTAATAAAGGGATAAATGTTGATGTGTCTGTCTGTGAATCCATCCAGTTGTTATATCTCTGTCATTCCAAAAGAAGTCACATCAGAAACATTTTTAGTTATAAAATGCATTGCATTTGCCATTCCAATCTTTTTTTTTTTTTTTTTTGCATGGTGCAATACAAACGTTAATTCTGCGCTGATTACTTAGATTTTAACCCAACTTGCACAGGTAGCCCAGTTAGCTCAAATATATTAATTAAGTACATTAATAACACAATACACAAGAACTGCATGTGGCTACTGCACACATTATTGTGAACCTGAACATTTTTTTTTAAATAAACAGCTGTTTGGGAATGGTTCAGATCATGGAGTGATCCTTTAGAAGTTATTGAGGAACATTATCACATTTATTAGATTATCAAAAGAAACTCTTATTTATTTTGTGGCTAAAAGTGGTCATTTTATAGTTAATATCATCATTGAGAGACTTACTTAATCTGGCCTAATTTGCCAGGGCTGAACCCCAATATCATCACAAGACAGGACTCATCACAGAGCACCCTTTCACATGCATACATTCACTCATGCATAGCTAATTTGGAGTTGCCAATAAACCTAACATAAATGTCTTTAGAACCTGAAAATAAAATGACTAAACCACTTGTGCTGCCCTCACACTGAGTGAATTTCAAATATGATGCCCTTGTCTTTATTTTTTCCTAGTGAAGATGTATGATGCTGAATGCTAGACTCTGCCTTGGTTCCAAATACAGGTCCACCATCTGACAGGAAGTGGGGTCCGAGTCCGTGAATGCAGAGTGCGATTTAAGAATATAAACTTGCCCATTTCCAATTATATATTTAATTGAAATGGCAAGATTTATTGTGTGCTTCTGATTGTCTGTTTCAACTTTCAAAATTCAATTTTCTGTTACACCTAACACCAATGTGTTCTACTACATGATATGTACATATATACATATGTGACCTGCGGAGACACTGGTAAATGTTTCACATTTCACATGTTTCTTTAGTAAAAAATCACGTTATTTTTTGTCAGATGAAACACTTGGTTTTGAACATGTTTTTATAAGCTTTCTCTTGGTTTAACACATGAATAGCAGTTTTCTTTGTCATCGGGGCTTAATGTGTCTTGTTGATTTGTGCTTTTCTTTATTCCTTCTTTAATCATCTCAGTTTCATGTAAGCATCGAGGTTCTCCAACTCTAATTGCTTCTTGTCACTTTTAATTATGTCCACACTCGATGAGCTCATTGTCATTACTGACAGTCATTGCTGGAACACATGGAGTTGTGAAACAGATGCTACCTCTGCCTGCATTGGCAATGTGGGTGGTCTCATTTCTGGGAAAAATATTATATATGAAATTAATTATAATATGTTTTGCAGTGTTAAACTAGTGAGCAAAACTTTAGATGATGTCAAAAGTTATTATTTTTTGCAATATTTTATCTCCTTGTTTATAACTGAAATATATCAAACTCACATTCCTCACTTTTCTTGAACATCTTTTAAGCAATAGACGTATATTCTCTCTGACATACTCATGTTAATTTGCCACATTAACATTTTAAAAACACATTTTTGTGAGTTTAAATGTTGTAATTTGCTATGTTTTTTATTGTTGCTATTCATATCCTGCACAATGAAGGAATCGACACTGACTGGGTTACCAGTTCACTGTAGGCCATACGTTAACTGTTATTTTCTATAGCTGCAACTGCTTGTCCTTTTAAAGTAACACTTTTGATTTTATTATCTCTGCTTATTACATCAAAGTCAAGTAAATTTAATTTTATTTATAGAGAACATTTAAAACAATAGAAGTTGACCAAAGTGCTGTATAACTTTAATGTGAAAATTATGCAGCATGTCTTCACCACATGGAGAAATAGTGCACATGCAAAATTGAATTTACATTATTTTTGTTACTTTCTCTATGCAGGCAGCATGGTGGTGCAGTAGGTGGCGCTGCTGCCTCGCAGTAAGGAGACCTGGGTTTGCTTCCCGGGACCTCCCTGTGTGGAATATGCATGTTCTCCCAGTGTCTACGTGGGTTTCCTCCGGGTGCTCTGGTTTCCTCCCACAGTCCAAAGACATGCAGGTTAGGTGCATTGGCGATTCCAAATTGGCCCTGTGTGTGCTTGGTGTGTGGGTGTGTTTGTGGTTGTCCTGCGGTGGGTTGACACCCTGCCCGGGATTGGTTCCTGTCTTGTGTCCTGTGCTGGCTGGGATTGGCTCCAGCAGACCCCCGTGACCCTGTAGTTAGGATAATAGTGGGTTGGATGATGGATGGATGGATGGACTTTCTCTATGCACATAGTATAGAAAAATGTACTTTGATGGAACTACATTTTTTAAAAATTTAGACAAATTTACTAATGTAAGATTTCTCAGAACATGATTTGATTAGGTCAACCTGTGATGCCTATGTGTGTGTTTGTGGCATGCATAACTTGTGAACTGATCACAGTCAGATTTGGGATTCTGACTACAATCCTGAAACATTACAGCACCAGTGAATCATTTTTGATAATTTAGGTTTTACAGAATATGATTTTGTTTTATTGGATGCAATTATAAAAGTTCCAAATGAAATTTTGAAAATGAACATTTAATTACAGACATTTTTAATATTTCTAAAACTTTCCGATCTGCTGTCACTTTATATTTATGGTTTAGCCATCTATGACACTGCAACTTTATTTTCAGAGAATGTTTCACATGTGAGTAGTGGAGAATAAAACTACGTATAATGTTTGTGTGAAACGTTTTATGAAATTCTCAGCAGTGTAAAGAAAATGAAGATCTAAATCAGTACTCCGTTAAGAGATATCCTGTTGATCTGTAGTGGGGACCAATGTGGAGTGTGGAGAATAAATGCGCCACCAGTAACAGTGGTCATATTATGAAGAAAGTTAGGTGATTTTTTTTTAATTTAGATAGATAGATAGATAGATAGATAGATACTTTATTAATCCCAAGGGGAAATTCACATAATCCAGCAGCAGTATACTGATACAAAGAAACAATATTAAATTAAATAGTAATAAAAATGAAAAAAA
>JANRMT010062849.1:17107805-17119427 GCA_026402145.1 Polypterus bichir lapradei
AAAAAAAATTAAAAAAAAAAAAAAAAAAAAAAAAGTTAGCATTTACTCCCCCGGGTGGAATTGAAGAGTCACATAGTGTGGGGGAGGAACGATCTCCTCAGTCTGTCAGTGGAGCAGGACAGTGACAAAAGTCTGTCACTGAAGCTACTAATCTGCCTGGAGATCACACTGTTCAGTGGATGCAGTGGATTATTCATGATTGACAGGAGTTTGCTTAGTGCCCGTCGCTCTGCCACAGATGTTAAACTGTCCAACTTTACTCCTACAATAGAGCCTGCCTTCTTAACAAGTTTGTCCAGGCGTGAGGCGTCTTTCATCTTTATGCTGCCACCCCAGCACACCACCGCGTAGAAGAGGGCACTCGCCACAACCGTCTGGTAGAACATCTGCAGCATCTTACATTTACTGTCGCATTCCTAAGTTATTTTAGTCTGTATTTGCAGATGTATTTAAAAAGTTTGTCATCACTTGTGTTATGGTCTACTGAGCTCATATAAAATGACATTTTTTTTTTTTTTTACTTGTGTCACAAATGTGCGCATGGGAGACAACTAGAGGGACCAATCAAAGGTAAATCCACGCCAGGCCAGGGGGCGGCAGGGTACACTAATCTTTCCTCTGATATTTCTGCAGATCAAATATGGGAAATTCTGCCTGAGTCCGGCCATAAAGACGTCACCTTTGGTTCTGACCATGAAGACGTCACTTCCAGTTCCGGCCCCATGGCATCACTTCTGGTCCCAGCTACAAAAACTCACTTCCTGTTCCAGCCCTCAGATGACATCACTTCAGCTGACCTACTTTAAAAGCAAGACAACCTCCACATGTATTCAGTTCTGTTTTGGCCTCAAACCTGTTCACAACTTTACTTGTATTTGCCCTTTTGCAGCCAGGAATTAAGTATACGGGTGGCTACCCCAAACCCTTTTCTGTGTTTCAAGGCTGATTATTTTCACACTGGTAACGGAAAAATATTGTGTGCCTTTTATTTACACCAATGTTGTTTAGGATTAATATCTACGTTGTTTCCTTAATTAATTCATTATTCCTATTTATTGCACTGATTTAACTTTTTTGCTTGGTTGCTGCCATTGCATGGATTATTGATTTGGACCATTCACATAATGCTGCCTTCCACACCTTCGTTTGTTGTTCCTAAAATTGTATAGAAACAATTGAGAAAGACTATCAGGAAACGTATTGGGTAAGTGTTTGCATTTTCAACAGTCTTGTTTTGTACTGTGTGTAATATGGCCGGCCAATCATCCCAGCCAATACCCCCAGGCCACCAGGTGGAGCCCTCCCTGCAGCATGGAGGTGACCCAAATGCTAGCAGGGAATTATGGACCATGGAGTTTTTATCCACAGCCCTGCTGGATACCATGGGGGCTGCTAGAAGGCGCTGCAGGGAGGAACAACGAAGGTTTTCCCTACAACCCGGAAGTGCGTCCGAGTTACATGGACAACGGGAATGATGTACTTCTGGGTTGAAGAAGAGGAGTTTTTTTTCTGACCCGGAAGTGCTAGGAAGTCACATGGATTGCGGGTTCAGCAGCACTTCCGGGTCAAGGACTATAAAAGGACAATGGGAAATCCCAGACGTCGAGCTGAGCTGGGTGAAAGGGTGACAACGTGTGTGCGAGTGGTGGATTGTGATTATTGATTAGTGTATTGTTATTTATGAGTATTGTGGAGAGGAGGGTGCTTTGTGTACTGTTTATTAATAAAAAGTCAACATATTGGACTTTTACCTGGCGTATAGTCTGAGGGTTCAAGAGGACGATAGCGCTCTCTATCTGTCAGAACTGATTCTTGCCTACCTCAGCTTCACATATATAAAACACACTAGCAGAATACCCGCGCTTCGCAGCGGAGAAGTAGTGTATAAAAGAAGTTATGAAAAAGAAAAGGAAAAATTTTAAAAATAACGTAACATGATCGTTAATGTAATTGTTTTCTCATTGATATGAGTGTTGTTGTCATATTTATATATATATATATCTATATATATATATATATAGCAAAATACCCGCGCTTCGCAGCGGCGAAGTACTGCCTTAAAATTTTTATTAAGAAGAAAATTTAACCTTTTTAAACTGAGGGAAAATATGCCAATAATTATTTGTTAAGGATCTCTTTGTATACCATGTTGTCAGTTCGGCCCTCCGGTTGTAACATGACCAAGCTGTGTGCTGAGCTTACTCTTGAGCATGTAACTTACAGTTGGCCATGTGAACAGTAATCTTGTCTCAAATCTCACAGCTTGGATTGCTGCTGTCATAATCGGTTTGAGTTTCATGGTTTGTTTCAATTACGATAGTATTTGCAGGATTTGTTGTGTTGAAGTGACATTCGGCATCTGTCAAGCATTGTAAGCACACAACCGGTTTCATCGATAAAATCACATCCAGCTTTTGAGAGTTTAAACACTCATAAACATCAAAGTGTCCACTACTGAAATCGTCACCTGTGAATCTAAGATGTTTAAGAGGCATTGGCGGTTGTCGAAAGGTGTAAAATATTTGGCCATTTCGGTACACTTGAAAGCGACAACCGAACAATTCATCGGCAGCCATCAACTCACATGCAGAACCATAGGTGAAGGGCTTAAGCATTTCACTCTTATAGTGCTCCTGTGTAGTATAATTATCTCCTGTACCATCATCAGTCCACACCTTGAACCTGTCCCAGTCATTCAATACATAAGACACAATGTTCCTCCGGATATCAAGAGTGAGCCTGATATGGCCGTGCAATATGTAACAAAGAGAATGGAAAAGTTAGGTGCCATCTCCGGGCATGGAAACCACTCAGTAAGTGACAGTTCTTTGATCGATAGTGATCACCTCGATAGACATGGTAATGGGGCTTGGAATGATAAAGGAAATGGGTACCTGAGCAATGTAAAGTAAGTCTAAAATACCTATACAATAACTATAATTGTAATAAACAAACAATAAAACAGCGGAGAAGCCGTGGATTAAACAAAAAGGCTGTAGTTATCAGTAGGGAGAATTGAATCCCGTGGCGAAGCAAGGAAGGGAATGTAGAGACCGGAGCGACGGACGGTCTTATATAGGCAGGCAGCCAACAACGTGGGAGGCGTTGGGATGGAGGACCCAACGCCACCTCACACAGTGACTGAGCTGCAGGCTATGGACGTATATATGTACATAAGTAGGATTCAGTTAGCGTTGGGAACCCATGTACCAAATTTCTTGAAGATGGGCCCATAAGTAACAAAGACTGTTGAAAAGATCAATATGGCGGCCGACAGTGGCATCATACCACCGAAATAAGTACGTACATTGGTTTCGGTTAGCTCAGGGAAGCCACCTACCAAATTTCGTGAAGATGGGGCTGTAAATAAGAAAGTTCAACATGGCGGACGTTGTTGACCGTTATGACCGTTACGCGTAGAATTTCTAAATGAAACCTGCTTAACTTTTGTAAGTAATCAGTAAGGAATGAGCCTGCCAAATTTCAGCCTTCTACCTATACGGGAAGTTGGAGAATTAGTGATGTTGGAAAATTCAATATGGCGGCTGACAGTGGCGTCATACCACCGAAATAAGTATGTACATTGGTTTTGGTTAGCTCAGGGAAGCCACCTACCAAATTTCGTGAAGATGGGGCCGTAAATAAGAAAGTTCAACATGGCGGACGTCGTTGACCGTTATGACCATTACGTGTAGAATTTCGAAATGAAACCTGCTTAACCTTTGTAAGTAAGCTGTAAGGAATGAGCCTGCCAAATTTCAGCCTTCTACCTGCACGGGAAGTTTGAGAATTAGTGACGTTGGAAAGTTCAATATGGCGGCCAACAGTGGTGTCATTCCAACGAAATAAGTACATACATCGGTTTCCATTAAAAGTTTAATATGGCGGCTGACAGTGGCATCATACCACCGAAATAAGTACCAAATTTCAGCCTTCTACCTACACGGGAAGTTGGAGAATTAGTGACGTTGGAAAGTTCAATATGGCGGCTAACAGTGGCGTCATACCACCGAAATAAGTATGTACATTGGTTTCGGTTAGCGCAGGGAAGCCGCCTACCAAATTTCGTGAAGATGGGGCCATGAATAAGAAAGTTCAACATGGCGGACGTCGTTGACCGTTATGACCATTACGCGTAGAATTTCGAAATGAAACCTGCTTAACTTTTGTAAGTAAGCTGTAAGGAATGGGCCTGCCAAATTTCAGCCTTCTACCTAGACGGGAAGTTGGAGAATTTGTGACGTTTGGAAAATTCAATATGGCGGCCGACAGTGGTGTCATACCACCGAAATAAGTACGTACATCGGTTTTGATTAGCGCAGGGAAGCCACCTACCAAATTTCGTGAAGACGGGGCCATAAATAAGAAAGTTCAACATGGTGGACGTTGTCGACCTTTATCGACCGTTATGACCATTAAGTGTAGAATTTCGAAATGAAACCTGCTTAACTTTTGTAAGTAAGCTGTAAGGAATGAGCCTGCCAAATTTCAGCCTTCTACCTACACGGGAAGTTGGAGAATTAGTGATGAGTGAGTGAGTGAGTGAGTGAGTGAGTGAGGGCTTTGCCTTTTATTAGTATAGATTATAATTGTATTATACTAAACTTGTATGACAGACACAACTTAAGTTTCACAATATGAAACTGTATATCGGAGAATTTCCCCTTTAATTAAAGCTTTACTTGTCTTGCTGTTTTTTAAATGCACAGTTATTTTCTTTTTTAATTACTTCTTATCTTAAAATGGAAATGTTTTCATTCTTTTATGTATATGTGGGCTGATGCAGTGTAATAAATACATTGGCACTGTCAGTAAATATATAGAAAATGAGTGTTAATTGACAAGCATGAATGAATAAGACTGTGAAGATACTGTAACTATAGGATAATACCTTTTTATACTGTCATTCACAAATATAAAAAGTAATTAAAAAAAACAAAGGAGATTGGTTTACTTCACACAAAAGGTCCACAGCTGTTGATCTATATTTTATTTTATGGTCTGATCTGACCGTAAAGCACGTTACTGAAATGATCTACTGTAGAGATACAATACCTTGCAAGCTTTGGGTGATGTAAGCCATCACTTACACTGTCATCAAAATGTTCATATTTATGTTAATTAAACACTCAACACCTCAGGATTAATTATTATGTTGACATAAGTGTTATCAACAAACATGCTATGTAATGAACTTCCAAACTTCAAATATGGTTTTGCAGATAAAATAATAATTATTATAATAATATCTGAGAGTTGAGGAAAAAGATAAAAGTGGCTTTGGGGAATATAACAAAATAATTTACACTTATTGCAATCATTAGAAACTTTACAGTTTAAAAATCTGGTGGCACATTATTTGGTGCTGCTCCCTCCCAGCTCTAGGGCTTTGGGTTTAAATCCAAGCATGATTATTGTCTGAAGGGGACACATTCTCCAAGTGTCTTTACATGTTTTCTTAGTGTACTCCACTTAACTCTGTCACCATTTCAGACATGCAGGTTAGGCTGACTGGTCACTCTAAATTTGACTGGAGTCTGCTGATTGTTATCCGAAACAGTTTAGTTTGCAAACCAAGAGGAGAGTACAGCTTTTCATTTCTTTACTAAAGTGGATCAGAGGATCTTGTTCTGATGTGTTGCTGTCCTGTGTCTTTACCAATACTATTTTCTCTGTTGTGTGTGTCTCCTTTTTGCAGGTCTGGAGAAAGCTATGGTTCCTAAAAGTGTTTATGGGAGCACTTTAGAATACAGCACTCGAAAGTTTTCTTTTGATATTTGAAAATCCAAAATGCATTTTTATGCTATATTCAAAACCTACAGTTTCAGAATTCAAATTAACACTGTCAAATATGAGACAAGAGCCACAAAAAGGTTCGGGGCAACCAACCATATAAATTATTGAAATTTGTGTACAGGTTCGAGTCAAAAACAGAACTGTCTTGATGAGGCAGAGATAGCGGTTTTAAGGGAGAGCAGAGGAAGTGACATCAGCGGGGCCGGAGCTGGAAGTGATGTCATTGGGGCCCAGAACCGGAAAATTACACCAGCGGGCCTGGAACATGAAATTGATGTAATCAGGCCCGGAACTGCAAGTGGCATCATCAGGACCAGATGGGATTTCCCTTAAGCGGTCTGCAGTGGAAAGAGAGGAAGGATCAGCACAGTCTGCCACCCACTGGTCTGGTGTGGAATTACCCTCATTCAGGCCCTTTAGCTGCCTTCCATTGCGCATGTGTGTCACAACACCTAAATGCAGATTAATATGGTAGGAATAAATGTATGCATTAATTTTTATCTTTACTCTTGTAACCACTTATACCCACCCAGACAACAGCACAACCTAGTGCATGCCTTTTCTATTCATCTAATAATTAATAAGGAGGATTTTATTCATGACAAGTAATTCATACAAAAGTGTCAAGTGCATAAACTAAAGTGCTTCCAAATCCAATGGGCTTATCTTTGTTGGTTTCTGTATTTAAAATATGTTGAATCCAGTTAAAATGGTAATTCAATTTATTAATTTAGAAAAGATGTTTTTACACTATAACCTTTTATTTTTTTATTTGTCCTGAAGAAATGTAATATGAGCTCACAATGCAGAAGGCTCGACAGCTTTGGTTTGCACATCAATTTTAAAAACATGCTGTTTCTCTGGCCTCCTGCATGTATTCACATATACATCTGGGTGTATTTTGACCAATCTTAAAGCTTACATCATATTTTTCACCTCTAGTCATGTTGTCTCTTAGGAGTGCAAAAAAGCTAAAAGGACATTTAATTTTTTTGTTATAATATTGATTGAGACTGTAATAACATTATAATGTATAATATGGGAATAATATGTGGTGACAGATATAACATAGAACAAATAATTCATTAAAGTGTTTGTATGCTACAGCAGGTTATGAGAAGCATCACTTTTTTATATCAATTAAAAGTTTATATTAAAGAAAAATTTGGAAGCTCTAGGTGATTGCAGAGTGTGTCACTCAGCAAAGCATCTACACTGCAGTGTGAAATGAATTAAATGTGATCTCATCTGTCTGATCCAGATTAGTAATACCCTGTGGTAAAGAACAATTTCATCCAGATTACAACTGTTAAAGCTACAATCCTATTCTAATTAAATGGTAATTGTAAATTTGACACAAATTCTGTTTTGTGGTGTAAATGTTGTCATGGCCAGCCGGGATGCATCTTCTTTGGGAGGACCAGGGGCGCAAGCCTGGTCAGGACAGTACCTTTCCCGGTTGCCACGGTGCCTCAGACTCCCGCAAGGGCTTCGTGGGAGTTGGAGTTGGATACAGCCCTGTTGTGATCTGGGGGCACCACCAGGGGGTGCTACAGCTGCTCCTGAGCCCATATGGGCGGTTCTTTCACCACACTCGGAAGTGCTGCCGGAAGTAGGTCAACAAGCACCTGGAGCACTTCCGGGTAATGTATAAAAGGAGCCAGCAGACACTACTTGGGAGCCAGAGTTGGGAGGAGGGAGACAAAGCTTGCCAGGAAGGAGTGGAGGAGAAAGAGAGAAAAGAAAGAAGATGAAGAAGTGATATTTGTGTTTAGGTGTGCTGTTTGTGCTTGAGACTGTGTTGTGTACTTGTGGGAACGGGGAAGACGTTGCCCATAAGTGAAGAAACAAAATAAAAATCACGTGTGCTTTTATAAGTGTGTCTTCTGCGTCTGTCTGGGTCGGGTTGGGTTGCTGGCATGCCCCCTACTGGTGTCGCAATGTGCATATTATTTATACTATCAACTATCAGGATTTGATTATTCTTCAATTGTTTTTTGTCATTTTGGTATCTTATTGCCCATATTTTGCACATGCAGATATTCATTTATTCACAAGTTTGCATATTATGTCGTTAAATTGGCTGAATAGGACAAATAAACTTTCACATAACATCTACACCCTGTCAAAGGAAAACACAGGTCAGCACAAGAATGCCAGCTTACTGAACAATTTCTTTGGGTGTCTACATTTTATTTTTTGTGGCTTTGATCTCTGCCTGTTCATACCTCACATAACCTACTTATGCCCTTTTGTTTTAGTTATTGTGTTGATATTAGTCTTTCAAGCACAACATAAGTGCAGATCATTACAAGCAAGTAACCTGAAATTTCAAAGATTGACTTCTAAGGTGCCTGTGTTGCATGCTAGATGGGCAGTATAGGAGATAACTGGTGTACCAGTCTGCAGTGAAGTTGGGTGCTTTACATTAGGCGGTAAATGGAAAAGCTGCTGCAGCACTATCTCCTGTTTTATTCAAAGAGCCACTTCCAGTCTATCTACACAATGCACATTGAACCCTCACTTTGTTTTAGCTTGATAGTGCAGCAGCTTTTTCTTTAACATCAAGCTAAAAACGTTTCTATGCACCCAATTGAACTGATCCAGTATTTCTGTTGTTTTGTCATAGAATACTAGCATATTTTTGAAACATGATCCAAATTGTGTCAACTAGGATCACTTTTTTATATGAAACATTTGCTAGCTACCATTCATTAGGTATTTCCTAAGTGTGCACAAATTTCTGAAAAATCATCTTTTATTTGTTCCTGATTCAGCTGACTAGATAGCCCTTTTATGGGAGCCAAGTTTGTATACAGTAAGTGTCAAACTTCAGTGGACTTAAGAATAAAATATTGATTAGTAGATATTTCTAGTGGCCTTCCATGGATCATGGAAATGTTATGTCAAGGCATATGAAAAGTGCTGTCAAACCATGGATGACAGGCCTTGGATTTTATTACTTATTCTCTCACAGCTATACCACTGCTTTGGTAGTAGTAGACGACATGCTCTCAAAAGATATATTTAATCCATCCATTTTCCAACCCGCTGAATCCGAACACAGGGTCACGGGGGTCTGCTGGAGCCAATCCCAGCCAACACAAGGCACAAGGCAGGAACCAATCCCGGGCAGGGTGCCAACCTACCACAGGACACACACAAACACACCCACACACCAAGCACACACTAGGGCCAATTTGGAATCGCCAATCCACCTAACCTGCATGTCTTTGGATTGTGGGAGGAAACCGGAGCGCCCGGAGGAAACCCGCGCAGACACGGGGAGAACATGCAAACTCCACGCAGGGAGGACCCGGGAAGCAAACCCAGGTCTCCTAACTGCGAGGCAGCAGCGCTACCACTGCGCCACCATGCCGCCCAGATATATTTAATTCCATTTAAAAAAATTCCCAAACTGGAAATAATTTAGCAAATATTTTTTCAACTGAAATGTTTAGAATACATGCGTTTCCTGATTCTGTTGTATCAGACTTGGGTCTTAAGTTCATTTGTACCAGACTAGGGTCTTAAGTTCATTTTCTACTTTTAGCTGACTTTTTTCTCCAAATTTGGAACCAAGGTAAATCTTCTTTATGGATACTACCCAAAAATGGACAGTCAAACTGAGGGAGTGAGTCAATATTTGGCTAAATACATGTGTCTTGGTAACAGTGCTAATGACCTTTAGAATAACTGGACTCCCAATGTTTTAATAGCATTACTGTACCTGGGATAACACCAGATGGGATAACATTATAAAATGAGAATGAGAAATGTTGTGATATTCTACATTGGTTGTTTGCAGATTAGCTTACTTTATTCATTTAGGAGAATTGTAAACTGCCCTCCATAACCTGGCAAGGAGATGATGTCTTATATTATCTAAAATTCAATAAATTCAAGTTTTTTTTCAAGTAAAAGCCCAAAATGTCTTCATAATTTGACAAGATCTCATTGTTGTTCTAAAATTATTTTTCCTGACCTCTTGTAAACTGTTGTTTTCTTTTGACGTTTAAATATACTGTACTTGAGAAATTACATTAAATATGGACTCTTTGTTCATATACTGTAGTTCTCTGTACTGGGTAAGGGAGGGGTGTTAAGCATTGAGCATGGTTTAATGTAATTTTATTTTAAACATTAATGTTTGGAAATTCATAGAGATTGAATTCTTGAATGAATTTTGTTGTACTTATTGTCATGAGATCTATAAGCATTATAAAAGAGTGTCAAAAATGATGGAAACACAATACAAGTCTTATGAAGATGCAGCACATAAAAGTCAAAAAGAGTGAACAGGCCTTTAAATATACACAGCTGTGCTCAGGACTGGTAAACGTCAGGAACAGGGCTCACCCCAGGCCTGACCCCAAACTCAAAAGGCACGCTTTAAGGCCTGCACAGACTCAAAATGGGGCACTGGCTTTTAAAAGTTCAAAATATTTAAAATGCACAAAAATGCAATTTAATGGAGAGGATGACTGACAATTTCTGTCTTAAATGGACAAAACAAAGAATCTATATAAATAATTCCTATTTATAAACAAAATGAAACACAAAAATGCTAAGGCACAGGAAAAAGGGCAACAAATTAGTCAAACAGGGCAACCCAAGGCAAACAAGACCAATCTGAAATGCAAAAGGCCAAAAAATCCATAAAAGCAGAAAATGTAAACAGTGCAATGATAAACAGTTCACAACATCTCAATGAAGTTCAACCAGAATATAAAGTGTGAGGGCAGTCTTAAGCAGTGATCTCATGGTGGGTGTTCTGTGGGCTTACACCCACAGAACACAAGGAACGTAGCTTAAAAGACCATATACTGTACATAATAATTAAACACCATTTAAATAAAGCAGTATTAACAAAAATTAAATAGAAACAAAAAAGATGAATAATAATTCAAGAATAACAAAAAGGAAAATTACTATAAGCCAGAGAACAAACCCTGGCTGTGACATAACAGCAAATAGGTGGCAGAAAGACACCACAGATTGTTATGTGGTAAACTAAATTAAGTTGGGTCAAGAGATTTTTGATTTTTTCTTAGCATGTTTATTTTTCTAAACCACTCTAATCTCCCTCATCAGAGCCTAGAGGATTTTCAAGCAACTAAGATCTCGCACAACAGCAGCAGTTAACTTTATGTGCCCAGGTTTGGAATGCTGAAAACACAGTATGGATGCAAGACAATGGATAACCTCCCAAACCAACACCACAGCTCTGCAAACAACACAGACTTAGACTGAGGGAATGGAATGGATATGCAGAATGTTGGATGGACATGCAAATAATTTAAGTCATCACCATATAGATTTTTCAGATACCATTTTTTTTACAAAGCATGACAACAAGAGACACCACCTAACATAACAAGTTAATAAAGAAGGTTTGCCTTGTTCTAGGCAGTAGTCTACATTCTCTGAAGACAAGAACAGACAGAATGACACTGTCTAACCTGCTGGCTATCATGACCAATTACTCATGTCAAAGGCGAACTCTGATGAGTCTGTGGATGACCGCAGCATGCGGCTGACTCTATGAAGCTGATTCAGGGCATGCAGCTGAAGGTCTTTTTACTAAATGCCAATAGACTTTAGCATATCCCCAATTTAATATGTGAATTTTAAATGAATAATTTTATTGTATATGTATTTTAATGTTTCGGTATGTAGTACTAGGGTGTTGTACCGTGTTAGCCATTATGAATGTAGTGAAAAGTCAAGCAAAATGACACCTTTTATTGGCTAACTAAAAAGATTAGAATATGCAAGCTTTCGAGGCAACTCAGGCCCCTTCTTCAGGCAAGATGTAATGTTGAT
>JANRMT010062849.1:17119827-17145150 GCA_026402145.1 Polypterus bichir lapradei
TATCTATCTATCTATCTATCTATCTATCTATCTATCTATCTATCTATCTATCTATCTATCTTCAAAAATTAGTTATGTACCAAAATTATAACATATAGCTCAACAGAATGCAATAACACATTGAGTAGACACTTTAGAGCAAGGCTCAAATAGACTTCTACAGGATCTGAACCCATTTAATGAAAAATGTTTAAACTATCCCACAGTACAGCTTATTATTATTTGTACACTATTCTCATTTGTTGTACAGTATAAATACTACTGTTGGTACAGTGGCCCTGAATGAAAAAGCGCTAGTCTGTATTCTCACGTTTTTTTTTTTGTACTTTTCTAGTAAACTATACATGATTAATAAAAAAAAGTGTCTAATTAAAAATGTGATTGCTGGCTGATGCATAAACAACAGAAGGTGAGATCTATTTGCATACTTCTGGGAAAATTGTATTCAATCTCCAGATTGCTGGTCAATCCATACCTTAAATTAACTACAGTACTTGCTTTAAGTATACATCCATTTACTAAACCCGCCTAATCCAAATTCAGAATTGTATCTAGCAAGAGGGTATGCAGGGAGTTTCGGGCACAAGACAGGATCCAATCCTGGACAGTCTGCCAGTCCTTCTATTTACGTACACCCTGTTTATTTAATATTGCAGACTTCCAGAGATCGAGACTGCAAAAGAATATTCCTTTTCTTCAGTTTTAAAACAATCAGTTAAATTTAATTCCAACAGTAGTGTTTGACGATTGATAGCTGAATAGCTGTAATGCAGTTGCAGTAGAAATTAGCTAATTCCAGTCAAAAAAATTCCAATCAAGTATTTAGAATCAAAATGCACAAAACTTGACAATCTGAACTGTTGAGAAATCATTCACAGCTTCACTGATAAATTATGAAAAAAAAAAAATCTTATGCTGTCAGGCATCTATTTTTGGGAAAATATTTGAACAGAGAATATAATTACAGAATTCACTTATGCAGTACGTCTAAATTAGCCACTGATTAAAAGATTCAGAGTGTGTCTCCTTTTTTAGCGTTTCCCTACTACAAGTAGAAATAATTTCTTTATCAAACCTCAGTTTTTGAAGTTTCTTATCCACAAATGACATCAACACGCAGACATCACTTACAGATACAGATCAGATACAGAGGTATATGAAGGTGGCACAGGGGCTTTGTCTTAGCTTGGCTGCCAGGCAAATCAAGTAACTTGAGTCTGAGTCCAGCTTCGTTCCTGTCTGGAAGGAGTTTGCTGATTCTCCTCATATTCATGTTTTATTACTCTGAGTCCTTGCATTTGTACCTCCATTATAAACACATTTGTGTTAAGTTTATAAACTGTCCCAGTGTAAGTGAATAAGTGAGTGAGTGAGTAAGCAAGTGAAATGAAGTCGGGATTTAAAACTACACATTCTCCTCTTTGTTGCACAGTGTGCCTATCATTTACATGGGCTTTGAAAAAGTCAGGTCAGTCATTTAAGGCAATGCACCTTCAAATGTTTATACTGTATTTGTTATCAGTACTTACAGTGTATTCATTTGTGTTATTATGAAGCTAGATTGCCTTATAATTAAAATGACTATCTTATTTCTGTGACACACATTCACACACATCAACAATTAATCATATGCTTGTGTCAAATGATTTACAGTAAAGCTGAAAGTTTTTCAATAGAGGGCACTCAAAAACCAAGAATCCTTATTTTCCAAACAGTGTATATTTAGTATTTTAGTGAGCTCTACTCAATAAATCTTGGTAATGTGAGAGCTAGAGTACATAATTCACTCTGATGGGCACCCCTTTGTGCCAAGCAGCTGTAAATCTGGTCGGAGAATATGAATATGCAATAGTTTAAATGACTTTGTTTCACTAAAGGTTTTTTCCTCCCTAGATTTTACTGCTTTATTTCACTTTATATTTACTCATTGGCTTGTCAGAAAATAAAAAAAAGTTATTTCAATAGTGAACTACGTTTGTAATTTTACAGGGTGTAAAAAAAATCAATATCTGTCCTATGTTCCATGTCACTGTCACAAACAGGAACAAGTACACATATTTGAACAATCTCTTTTTCACTTTGTCCCTCTAAGATGCCAAATTATAAAAGTAGTGCTTTAAAAAATAAAGGCAATAACTGGCAAAATCTGTACTTGCAATGCAAGGGCTTAGTGTTAGTCTAAAACTGAAAGGTTATTTTTTCCTTTGTTACTTTAATGACCTCCTGAAATTTGTACGTGGACCTGTATGGTTACAGGTAATACCGTCATTATAGCAGGATACTATAAGGATTTAGAGAACATCTATCCATCCATTGTCTAGACAACCATCTTTCATGTTTTGTGTTTGAACAGCTGGCCACACACACACCCACACCAGCCCAATTTTGTTGTCTTTCAAATGTGGGAGGAGGCCTACCTAAATATATGGAAGACATACAAAACAGACACAGAAAGCAGCCAAGCTGGGAATTGAACCAAAGTCTACCCACTCACTACATCACCATGTGTCCCAGTTATGCAAAATAATTGTTAGTATTAATATAGAACTTATACCAACCAAAATGTGTATGGAGCTGGTGATACTCTTAGGATGCCAGTGCCTGTTTTTCATATGGAGCAGGGACGTGTTATTAAAGACCTCTGAGGCTATTTCATTGGTCAGTGTCTTCCCCAAACAGTTTATGATCACTTTGGTCATTGAATAGAAGCTGTAACCGCTACATTTAGTGAATTAGAGACAATATGCACACAGCTTCAAGTATCAGGGTTCAGTAGGTTGAAGATGTACATGCTAGACTAAGTGATGACTCTTGAGATGGTCAGTATCAGCAAGAGTGGATACTGGTGTGAGTCTGCCCTGGGAAGGATTGGCATCTTTTTTAGTGTAGGCTAAAGTTTCCAGGACAGAGTCTGGCTCTTAGTAAACCTCACCATGAAGTAGAATAGTTTTAGGAAATGGATAGATGAACCTTCCCTACTTTTTACTCAACGCTATCAGGATAGGCTCAAGCTCTGGCTGTGAATTTGCCTCTCTATTGAATGCCAACATATAATAGAGAAAGCAAGCTAAGGAAATGGCTGGATGATGGATCTATTCCAAATGTAGAATGTTTCTATTTCAGTTTAAAAATGAGCGTAGAGATTTTTCTTTTATTAATAGTGATCAGTATTGGAATTATTTTCTGGTAAAAAAAATAAATTGGAACTGCTACCATTTTTATTATGGATAATTTTGTTATTTTTTTTTTACCCTTGCCTGAATTTTTTAAAACACCAGGCAAAACATTTTGTTTAGCAAATGCAACTATTATGTACTTATGAGGTAATATTCTGTAATATTTATATAGTTAATTTTCCTTGAAATATTATATCTTAACAGAGAAACAAAATCTCGTATTTTTTGTAACAACTAATGATGAGTAAACCCTACTGAATTTGCTTTGCCTTGAGTTCGGTGAAATCGCAGAAATGTTTGGGAACTTCACCAAACCCGGCAAAATGCTGTTCGGTCATTAGGGAAGGAGAAACTAAACTACCTTTGAGTGGAGTATCATGATGCAGTGGTCTTTTAAGTGTCCCTGAGGGCTAGGAACGCATTTGCCAACTAAGCTGGGCTGATTAAAAAATGCAGTGTGAGCTGTAAGGCAACAGTGTTATCCCTGAGATACATTTAATAGAAGTACATGTTAGAACATAAAAGTTTCTTGCAGACAGTAACAGACATGAATTCCCTAAGGCTTGCCTTGCACCCTATTCCAACCCATCATCTCTCCCCAAATCCATTTCGAGAGCAGGTACTCACCTATCTCAAACTAAGTTTTTTTTTCCTGATGCTTCTGTTCTTTCGCTGCTGCTACTAAATGAAACACTAAAGCACATGGATTCTTTACTCGTTTCTGTTTGCATCAACTGCACAACACTCTGGGTAACATTATACAAGGGGCAGGCTCATGTATTACATACGGGTCACAAACAAGTCCATACTAAAAGACATTACCTTTAAGACATGAATATGCTGACACCTTTCCATTTTCCTTCTGCATGGGTCTTTTCTGTTTCAGTTTTCCACTAATGTTTAGCCCACTAGTGGGCTCAGCTTTACATACTTTGTGGAGGGTTCATGTGCCTCATCCAACGTTGGCTGTTACAGCTCTGTGAAGTCACACTGGCTGCAATAAGCATCATACGTTTCTGGGAAAAAAATGGTCTAAGCTGGCCGCACTGCAAATTTCCTGGAAAGTATTTGGCAAACACATTGTGCGTTTTATTGTGTGGAATAATGCTTTTAGCGAATTTCACTAATCAACACTAGTAACATGCACATTTCCTAAGTAATTTTCCTTATTAAAAGCTCCTGCTTTTTGGAGACCAAGACTACCATGTAGAGCATAGTCAAGAATAAAAGGGTAGTTCCACCTATGTTCAGTCTATAAAATAGCATTTAACACACTCGTAAACGGTACTAGTGTCCAGCACTCATTTCTAGCCGTACTGCATGTTTAAAGTGGTCATCATTATGGTCTATGCTGCTCTGTCTGTCACATTGCTGCAATTTTCTTAGCATTCATAGGGCATAAAGTCATAAAATATTTTTACACATGCCTTTCTCTTCAAAATTTAACTGAAATAATAAGCAATATAGTAATGGTAAAATGAAAGTGTATTTTGTTGTTGTTGACAATGTATGACAATACTTTAAAAAGAAAGCACTACTAAATTTGAACTGTAAGAAAAGAAGAAACTGGTCAATTAAATGAGAGAAATTATTTTATACTAATGTAATCATCAGGAGGCTGATAAAGCACTCTGCTTATCACCTTTATTCTCATCGCTTTGTTGGTGTTAATAAACTCAGTGAGCTTGAATAATGACCGACGGCTTCTCAGTCCTTTGGTTTTCTAAGCCCACTGCACAGATGTCACTTACCTCTATGAAACACTTTTTTGAAAATGATAATTTATGACAAAGTGTTGACCCTGTAAAAAACCTGCTGGCAAAGCTGCCAAAGATGTTATTTAACAGGATTGTACATCATTGACATTGTACCTAAGTGCAAGATTAAAAGAAAGAAGCCATAATTGATGTGTAAAGTACTCCCGCTAAATAGCACTGCTGCTGAAATAAAACCCTCCCAGGGAGTATAAAATGCTTAGAAACAATGAATCTCAAAATGTAATACAGTACTGACTGATGATCTTTAGTGTCTTATCACTTCACCAAGAGGTCTACAGAAAAACAGAAAATGCACTTCACAGCAAAACCTCAATTTTCTCTAAGCTTTCAGGATCAATAGGGGGTACAGGGTTTGAGAAATCAACTTGTAATTGAAACAGAAATAAGATATTAGACAGTTTCATTTAAATTATACACATTGGCTGCAGAAGGTATCTTTTTTATTAAGATGTTTATAAAGTACAAAAATTAAGATTAAATGCAGTAAATGAAATATACTGTCATATTTTAACATGTGTGAAGAGGAACATCCCCAAGACGTGTAAAATCATGTAGACACTGAAAGCCTGTCAAATTGTAATGCACAATTCTTAAGGCAACCTTTAAACTCTAGGACTATCTTTGGTAAATTCACGCAATGTTAATGAGTGAAGCTGCAAATGTACACTTTCTGAGAATGCTACTTGTAAATACAAAGACCTGAGCTGAATGCTACAGTGTTGGCAATGTGGTGGAAGTGGATTTGAAGCTTGTACCTAAACCACAAGGTTATAAGTTCAGGTTTTGCCTGTGCCATACTAAATGACCCTTAGCATGTTTAAAGGAAAATGATTAAATTGTTATATTTCTTCTATTTTAAAGTGTTAATAAGGATTTTAGACAATAGGGTATGATGTTTAAAACTGCATGTTTATCGTTTAAGTTTTTTTCTTTTACTTGAGCTTTTAAATGTAAAAGTAGCTTGTTCTTCCATAGAAAGAGGAAGTGTTAGTAGAGGCAGTAGACTGAGAGCTAAAGTAGCAAAAATTATGCTTATCACGTATAAAAAGTGCAGTTAGCATGAAAGGTCAGAACCTTAAAAGAAAAATTGGTCATTTTATGGAATTTCCACATGCATAAAAGCAAATCCCTCGAATTATTGGATATCTTCATGCATGTATACCTTCCTTGCTGATATGTGCAAAGCACTCACATTTTTGCTTATTTACACACCTTGAAAATTAGTTTGAGTATAAAAGCTTGTTAGATATATCACGAGAATCTGTCTATATTATTAGAACCTTAGAACAATAAAGATGAAACAGGCCATGCAGCCCAAGCTCTCCAGTCCCATCCACTTAAGTCTTCTAAAAAAACATCCAAGTCTAGTTTTGAAAGTCCCTAAAGTCCTATTGTCTACCATGCTACTTGGTAGCTTATTCCAGCTGTCTATGGTGCTCTGTGTAAAGAAAAATTGCAAAATTTACCCTTAACAAGTGTACAATTGTCTCCCTATGTTCTTGATTAACTTATTTTAAAATAACAGTCTCGATCAACTGTAGTTATTCCCTTCATAATTTAAACACTTCAGTCATGTCACCTCTTAAACTTCTTTGCTGAAACTGAAAAGGCTCAACTCTTTTAATGTTTCTTATAATTCATCCCCTGCCTTCCTGGAATCAGCCTAGTTGCTCTTCTCTGGACCTTTTCTAGTCCTGCTATGTCCTTTTTGTAGCCTGAAGACCAGAAATGCACACAGTACTCCAGCTGTGGCCTCACCAGTGCTTTATAAAGCTTAATCTCCTTGGACTTCTACTCCACACATTGCGCTAGGACTTCTACTCCACACATTGCGCTATATAACCTAACAGTCTGTTTGCCTTCTTAATGGCTTCTGAACACTGTCTGGCAGTTGATATTTTCGAGTCCAGTATGACTTCAAAATTCTTCTCATAAAGGTGTACTTTCGATTTGCAGACCTCCCATTGGGTATTTAAGCCTAACATTTTTACTTCCTATGTGTAATACTTAACATTTACTGACATTAAATTTCATCTGCCACAAATCTGCCCAATCCTGTATGCCTTCCAAGTCCTTCTGTAATGACTTAATTATACAGTAGAAGGTTTAGCTGTGTTTGACAAGGGTTTCCTAATATTTTAATATAATTCAAATGCAGCTTAAAGATAGGCATTCTGGCACTAGTATGACTTGCTGTACAAAAAAACTCCACAGTTCAAGTGTCTTCATTTTTAAAGATGTTAGTGAAATTCAAAGATAACAGTTCACACAAAAAAACTTCTCTTCAGGCTGCCTCCTCGTCTCTCCTCCCAGACTTTGTCCTTCTTCCACCTGACTCAAGTCATCACCTGAAGGGAGGTGGCCCTTTTTATAAGCACCCGGATGTGCTCCAGGTGTGCTCCGGCAATCTCCCACCGACACGCCCCAGTGTGGCGGAAGTGCCGGAAGCACTCCAGGTGTCTCTGCTCCAATTCCCCCCAGCACTTCGGGGTGTGGTGGAAGTGCTGAGGTCCAGGGCTCCCAAGGCATCCGGGCACCCCCTGGCGGTGACTACGGGCCCCTACAGGGTTGAGCTTCTAAGCTCTCTACCCGTGGTCGCCGCAACGTGGTCAGAGGTGGGTGTAAGCCCTCTTACCGTCCTCCTGGGCGTCCCGGCCAGGTCACCCCCCCAGCCACCTGTGGCAATATGTATATAAGTATATATAAATATATATAGTATGTGGCCAGTAGGAGGTTTCAAAACTCTTTTGGAACTCCCCCCAATGGGACAACATGCCAAAGAGTGTCCCGAAGTGCAATCGCTGCGTCTATGGAAGACTGCTTATCCATTGCCGGAGCAAATGCAGGCTCACAGCACTGCAGTGGCTCGCCACAGAAGCAACTCACATAGTTTAATCACGTAGTTTATTTTGTCATTAA
Source organism: Polypterus bichir lapradei (assembly GCA_026402145.1). NCBI lineage: Eukaryota > Metazoa > Chordata > Cladistia > Polypteriformes > Polypteridae > Polypterus > Polypterus bichir. The sequence continues at coordinate 17,127,701 of JANRMT010062849.1, forward strand.
AGTAAAACATCATAAAATTCATCTCACGTAGTACTCACGTAGTTTAATCACATAGTTTATTTTGTCATTAAGGTAAAACATCATAAACTTCATCTTAAAATCGTTTAATTTACTAGTTTCTCAAATCTCATCGTAACTAAAGTAGTACGTTAAATGCTTTGTTTTGTATTTGATCTTCTATGTGCTCTATGTGTCTGAATCACTACGTTCTTCTTAAACTGGCTTTCTCTTTCTCTGACAGAACACAGAATCCATTACATTTGTGATATTACAGCTCTCTGAATAATTAAAAAAGTGAGATGTTTATTTGATATCATTTTCATGATGATAGGAGTTAAAGAATGTTATTAAACATGGGAACACGGTGGTGCAGTGATTGTTCCTGCCTCCCGCAAGATGCTTGCTACGCCGTGCGCGACCTTCAATGAAATAATTTATTGCAGCAGTACTGTCTCTTTCAAATGTACTAACCTGTCAATTCCTGTCCTTCCTTTTCTTTCTCCAAGTAACCAATCGCCACACAATCAGCTCCGAATACAGTGCGAGGCAGGAATAGATTATTTAAATGATCTTAACATTTCATCTATATAATGTAATAAACATATTTTTCTGCATTTCACCTTAAAAATTATATCGTCATTATATGTAAATATACGCTTTATAAAGTGGCTCAGGTTGTGCAATATTATAACTGTATCGCAAGTTTACAGTAAGGTGATTGTACTTGCAAGTACAAACAGTTCTACAAGGAGCACTTGATGGACTGATTGAGTGCGTTTATAGTTCTTGGGATAAAACTGTTTCTGAACCGCGAGGTCCATACAGGAAAGGCTCAGAAGCGTTTGTTGCATGAGAGCAGTTGAAATAGGCAGCATGGCTGAAGCAGCATGTGCTTGATGCTGTATGCCGATAATTCTCTTTCCGATCAGCTACTCCGAGTGGTACAGTGAGAGTAATATGGAAAAGGATGATCCGCTGTGGCAGCCCTTAATGGGAGCAGCTGAAAGTAGAAGAAGAATGTGCAGTGAGAGTAACAACGCTAAAGCAGCTATGGTATTTGGAATATTTTGGCCATTTCGTGGACCATTATATTGTTACAGGTTAATTACAATCAGATGCCTTAAACTAATGAACAATATGTGGTTAATTTCAGTGTATATGATAAAGCCGCATCAGGGATGTGGATCTAAAAAGAAAGGGAAACCATACTGGAGCAAAAGTACTGCTTTGACACTGGGTGCTGCCAGTTTGCAAAACCAAGGGGAGAACTTGTGTACGCCAGGGTTTGAGCTACCGTGAAAATATGCATGTCTTTATGCCAAGTTTAGGTTTTATACATCGCAATTTGAGTATGGAAACGGGCTTATGCAACATTTTTGTGCATACGCACCATTTATACATTCTATAAATATGTAAAAGAAAATTATTATTTAATGGAGTAAAAATTATGAATTGAGAATAAAATATTTATTCTCTTACCGATTGGAGTATTCCCATTAAACTGAGGTCCACTATGCTCGACGAGTATTTATAAGAGACTAAATAAATGATTGATTCATTTTAACTGACATTCTTATAGATAAAAAAAAATTTTTTAAAAAGTTTTTAATTTAAATAACAGGAAAAATTACGTGAAAACTAAAGTGATATGCAATGGGTCATCGTAACTGGACCTTCTTGATATTTTAATTTATAATTTAAAAACAGAATAAGAATCTGAAAATCTACCAACATCAAATTAAAGTTCGATAAATTCTGAAAAGAATAATACCAAACATATATATGTAGGTTTTAAAATAAGCCCGATTTAAAGCGTGAGAAAAACGATTTTGTTAGTAATAATAATTCTTTGCATTTATATAGCACTTTTCTCACTACTCAAAGCGCTTAGCAATTGCTGGTTAAAGGCCTTGCTCAAGGGCCCAACAGAGCAGAGTCCCTTTTGGTATTTTATGGGATTTGAGCCAGCAGCCTTCCAATTGCCAGTGCAGATCTCTAGCCTCAGAGCCACCACTCCACCTGAAAGTACATTGTTGCAAGAAGAAATTTAAGTTATTTATATACCACATATGCATTGTAGTACTAGTAAAGGCTTCAAGTAATGGATGTATTTATTTTTTGTCTGAATATTTTTCTGATTAAAGTGGTTTTTAATGGAAAATTAAACATTGGTAATGGTTTACAACCAGAACCCCTGTGATAAACAGTTTTTATGGGAATAGAAGTTAGAGATGCACCTAAAAGAATGTTTAGACACATAATTATCAGGAAACCTGGCGTGAGTATTTTTACTGGAAAGAAATTTTATTACATCTTTTGAAAATCATGCCAAAAGACATGCAGACCTTAGCCCTGATGTTTGTGTGCAGGTTTCTGCTCTTAAGAACAAAGGACATTCCTACTATCAAATTGCTGCATCCCTAAAGATCTCTCTTGGAGTGGTGCATACGATCCTGAAATGGATTCAGGAGACAGATCCTTTAATTCCGGTACCAGAAGTGGTTGCCCACCTGTGTCCATAAGCCATGATGATCGGAAAATTGTAATGATTACTAAATCATCACCATGAGTCTGTGCAAGCTGGCTGTGATCATGGGCAAGTGGACAGTTTGTTGCGGGCTTCATGTGCAAAAAACATCGCCGATCACATCAAGGTTTGCAGAAAATTCATGGGATGGACTTCCACAGGTTGGGAAAAGGTGATATTTACAGAAGAAGCGACTTTCAGTCAGTTTAAGAAATACACTGGACATTTGTGGAGACCAGCTGGTCAACAGTACAATGCAAAATACATGGAGCCAACTGTCAAACAGTGTGAAAAAACTATGGTTTAATGTGCCATTTCAGTATTCGGGTGTGCAGGCCTGTGGATAATGCCATCAGCAGGACTTAGTAGAAACAGCACCCCTGTATGCAAACATAGTGGTCTTTAAGGAGCATGTTCAGTTTTATTTTCACAAACAGAGCCCAGTGGGTAACAGCACCCACTCATTATCATCATAGTTTGATGACTGGGTGGGGGGCTTGACCCTCCTTGGTGTCTGGAAGGTACAAGTCTTCAGAAACATAAATGGCACCCCTTTGTGTACATATTGTTAACATTATTATCATAATGCTACAACCTGGGAAGGGATCCCCCACACTGTTAACAGCACACCCCACTTAACTTTCATAAATGGTGTCCCTCAGATGAAAGCTGCCTATCTCACCTAATGCATAGACCGGCTGTGGCTGGAAGATGCCCATCTGCTAGGAGGAGAAGGCGTGCTTTAGTTATTGCACTCCAAGCTTGGTGAGCACAGTTGCGCGGAAGTAGGTCAGGTGGGCAGAAAAAAACATCTTTTTAATGAAAATTATAATTTTTTCAATGTAATATCATTTCTTATAAAAGGCTGACTGTTAGTGATAGTCTGATGCTTTTTAAGTGTTGAAGGAAAAAAAAAAACATTTTGTGTGCAGTAAACAGGCTGCCAGGGATTGCTCTCCCCCATTCAAACAAAACACTGTCTAAGAGTTCTATGTCTTTGTACACGCTTCTTCATGTTCTCAGGTTTACATCCCACCTCTTATAGTCATGAATGCTGTGGTGTTTGGTAATTCTAAACTGGTCTGTTTATGGGTGAACATGCCCGGAATTTATACTGTCCATGGTTGATTCCTGTTTTGCAAGAGATGTGTCAGGGAGTCCCCAGTTTCTGTAAATCTGAGCTCTAAAAAGTGAGTTCAGAAAATGAATGAAAAATTAAATATGAAGAATCTCTTCTTCCCATGTTATGGTGACATAATTCTAGGGCAGCACCAGCAAACCTCCACAGTACTGGTATTGAATCCTGGCTAGACACTGCTTGAGTTTAATTAGCACATTCTGCATGGGTTTTCCTCCCACATCTCAATGACTTGAAGGTTGAGTGGACTGGTGGCTGTTGTATGATTGAGTTTGGATGTGAGTACATGTTAATGTGTCCTGTGATAAACTCGATCCAGGGTTTGTTCCAACATTTTGTCAAATGTTGCAAGACTAGCATCTGGGTCCCCGTGACTAAAAATAGATAAACTGGACATTAAATGGATTTTTACCTTAGAAAATATTAACGCAAATTCTAAGTAAAATATTGACACTTACCGGTATATCTATATACTCCATCAACTGCTGGTACATTTATAAACCTTCAGTTCAGCAATCGTGGTGCTTGTAGGTAGGAAATTGCCAGAGATACACTGACCAATTTAACCACAGAGATTTGCCTCAACCCTTTAAACTTTTTTGTTGTTTTTTTTTTACTCTCCTTATGTCATTGGAAAAGACATACAGTAGCTCTGTGATGTCACTTGCATGTCTGAAGTCCCATCCTATTCTTTACTTTATAAAAGAATGTGCTGCAGGGCATAACTGCTCAGTCCACCTCCTGCCAGGCTGTAGGTTTTCATTCTTGTGCATTCTTGCTTTTAATTGGACTTGTGTTTTATCTGAACATGCAGGTATATTACTGTTTTGGCATCTTTCTCATGCTAATCTCAAAATCCACCTTACACTCTAAAAATCTTTTATAGGAATTAAACATATATGATTAGGTTTTTGTTCAGTTATATATTTTGGAATGCCTTTGTTATTTAAGCTCTTAGTTGCTAACAATCAAACAAGTGGACGTGACCTGGAAACAGCTGCTCCTAATTAGTAGTCATTGTCACTTGCACCTGTTTCTTCTCTTGGTTAATGGTCTTAATCTAATTATAATAACAGGGTTAAAATCTTCAGAAAAAGGTGAATTACAAATATATGTTTGTATTCAAATCTCTCTATTATTTTAAAAAATCCTGAGACGAGACAAGACTTTTTTAAAGAGATTTTTGCAAGTCCCACGAGAACAGACTGGCCATGAGATTGTTTCAAGTCCCGCCCTCCTCTCAACCACATTCAACCACGCACACAGTCCACTCACATCTCATTCTTGTGAATGCTTTTGACAGACTCATTTCCTGCTCTCTCAGCTCTTTTTATGTTTTCCTCACTTTAGGTTCCCAATTAAAGAAGACATATTATGTCCAAATCTTAATGATGAATTTAATCCCGAAGGGATATCAGTAGAAGGAATGAGTACACGGGCAATCGAATTTATGTGAAAATTGTCGATTGGTTACATGGCAAATTGGTTAAATGCGTATCAATAGACTATGCTGAAACACTTGGTGGTGATCGTGCGGAAGATGAAAAACATCAACTCACAATATTCCGAAGAATAACTACAACCGTTAACGCCATCCGGATAACATTAAACAACAAAGAAGATCTTGATATGCCATTTGTATTAAAATTTTAACTGTTTCCCGTTAGAACAGATTTTGCACAATTACAAATCACAGAGACAAACATTTGAAAAAGTCATTTTGTTTATTAAAGAGAAAGAAACGAAATTCTCTCATGGGCAGTTATATGTTGCATTGTCACGATGTAAGTCCAAACACAGAATCAAAATTCAATGCGATATTGATGAAAATTTAATGTAAAAAATTGTTTTTGCTGAAGTTTTACAGTAAAAGTGTAAGTTTAAAAAATATTTGTGTCAATTTCAAAGCCAAACAGAAAGAAATCGTAAAACGCACTGAAAAACTCGAATGTAACATGAAACATAATTTACTTTCAAATTATTACATTTTACTATTTTTTAATATGGTTAATTACTTCCTGTAATGTAAAATAGTTAGTACTGTTATGCATATGTAACAATTCCCATGAAAATAACAATCTGTTTAAATTGTACATCTGCATCTCCATACGAGAGTAGCAGCACCGTAAAGTGGCTTGCACGTAGTGCCAGCCCAGGGATTGGCGTGCAAAGTAAGCAGGGGGCAAAGCCTCCTAGTATATGATAAAATACAAAACACACACTGCTAATCTGACTATCTAATGAAAGTAGAAAAAAATTACCAACTAGTTTTATTAAAAGTTTAGGATTTTAGCGTAATAAAAGGCAGAAATAATCAACTGTAATCAAATTCTGACAATTAACAAAGTGATAACAAATTCTTAAGATTATGGTCACTTCCACATTTGTAATCATTAGCAAACAATGGCTTAAATACTTCTAAGAGGAAGTAAGCGCAAAATCTTAAGCAAGCAAAAAAGGTTAAATTCCTATAAAGTAAATAAACACTACTGGGGTTATTTGGATTGACACAACAAAGGTGTGAAGAGAGAACTACAGAATGTTAAAATTAAATAAAACTCCAACTCAAAGTACAAAGTGACTAGAATGAAAACTTACAGAACCAACACTGAGCAAGTCTGCTTTGGAAAGAAAACTGATAGAATGGTTTTAATCTCAGAAGAAGTTGCAAAAAGGAAAATCTCAGATGAGCAGATTAGGTGAGAAAGAATTTTGTGGACATTACGATTTGTGGACTTTGCTAGTGAGTGAGTAATAAGTAGGATGACATATTGAAATGCAGTGTACGATGTGTTTGCTATAATGGATATGGCAAAAAATGAACATGAACGCAGGGAATCATTTACATGCTTGAAGGGCAAACCACTTCTGGATCATAATATGCAGCTCTCTATGTAAAGATGTGAGTTAAATATTGACACTCCTAAACTTCAGGCATTCTGCTTTCACACTACAAAGGGAAACTGTCATTGGCACAACTTTAAGTCATAATAGTTTTGTCATTTGGTGCTGTGAAGTTTCAGCAGACAGACTGAAATGTACTGTATGCTTGCTACTTTTCTTTTTTCATATATGCCTCAAGAACACATTCTCACCAAACACTTATCCTTCATTGAAGGTAAAAGCTGAACTGAAGGTGCTGATAGGTACATTAAAGAGGAGCCACTCGCTGTTGTGCATCTCCACTGTTAGTGGAAGCCACTGTACACTTTTCCTACTGTGAATGCAGAAGGCCATACAAAAAAGCTCAGTCTAATTGATTATTCCTAGCTGTTCAGCAAATCAATATTTAATGTTTATTTCATTCATCCAGCTATCCATCCATTTTCAAACTCTTTAGGCAGTAGAGAATCACAGAAATTTGAAGTTTCATCCTGGCAGGACAGGGAATACATCAGGGCATTCTTGGGTGGGCTGCCAGTTCATTCCATACCTACACGCATTTAATTGCCAGTTAAGATAACATACATCTGTTTGGCATTTGGGAGGAAAACTACAGGACTCTAAAGAAAAATCATCCAAATCAGAGGTAAAAAGATTCAAACCTCGCCATTTCCTAAAGCAGCCTTTACTTTATATTGAAGTATTAATGGCAATACCATTACATAAAAAAAAATATAAAAATAAAAGGAACAATACAAATGCAGCACAGCAACAGATTAAAGCTACAAAGCATCACACATAATACTATTAACAGAACAAGGTAGCAGGAATTTATCGCAAAACAGTATAAGGTACAAAGCTGGAATGATATGCACAAAATATATTTTGAATAGTTTTAACCAATATTTTATAAGCCTATTGGGAAAGATTTCTCAACTTAGGTTTATAATCATTGCCTGTTTGTTTTCTTAAAAACAACAGTATATAAAAGCAGATAGCTGTGGCATCTAAAATAGATAGCAGCACCATTTCAATAAAGATAGTATGTTAGGCGCATGAGCTGATATAGTGCGTTGTTGAACCTACCACATGACAAACCACCTCAAGATCCCAGATTAGGAACTGAGTGCAGCCATGCGACGGGTGAGTATGGCCAGGGTTTAACCTTTTAGAACATCACTTTTCTTTTTCAAGATGCTAAATATTTTAATAAATATGTCACACCAGTAACAGCACACTGCACAATAATGTGCAGTGAATACACTTGATTTGAGCATTCATAGTTTTCATACTCTTTCTCTGTACATTTAGCATTTGTTTGCTCAGAGGTTGATGTGCTTGCTACTTACTGAGCAGCTCTTCTTTTCTCCACCCTAGCGACCCGCTTCTTCTCTTCTTTCGTTGGCATCTTTTCGCGTTAAAACTGATTAAGTCTGTGTTTCTGCTGCAATTACTTAGTAAGTTTTCCTTAATTTTTCACTTAAGCTGGCACTTAAGTCTTCAATCTGCCTCAAAAATGATTTAAGATATGAAGAGGTAGGGGAAGTGATGGCGAAGGTGGTAGGGATGGGAACGGCACTGGTACACTTGTGTCGCACGGCTTCCCTGCTGGCCGCTGCTGAGGGTTGATTTTGCAATAAAATAAAATAAAAATGAAAAGAGGAATAGCCTTGGAGGTCAATCATCACCCCGAAAGCGGATAGTAGAGGTCACGTAGTATATGTGTACCAAATTTCAAGTCAATAGGTCAAACGGTTTGCGAGCTACAGGTGATTTGAAATCCAGACAGCCGCGGTAGAGTATTATATAAGAAGATAAGGCAAGTCCTATACCATTTTAATAGAGAAGGCAAAGAAAAAGTCAGTAGTGTGTTGGCTAGCACAACTTCCTCACCACCCTATGATCTCACATTCAGCACCAGCTTGGGACATCTCCTGAGTGGAATATTCTTGAGTGTATGACATACCCACTCAGACCCAAAACTGTAAAGCACAATTCTGCATTCTGGGTACTGTAGTCATAAGACAGCTTTAATTTCAGCTAACCTCACAATAAGTGGCTCTTTGGTAATTGTACATTATCCTGTTGCTTAATAATTTGGTAATTGTACATTATCCTGTTGCTTAATAATATGGTTTTTTAAAAGAACAAAAAAGTAAATATATTTTTCTTCAAAGTCTTTGTATAAAATTGTATTAATTTGTGTGGCATCATGACAGTGCAGTTTTAAGCACTGCTGCCTCATGAATCCTGCATTGAATTCCCACACTTGATTTTTGTTTAAGTGGAGTTTTTGTCTTTCTCCCAGTGTCTACAAGATTTTTTTTCTTTTGAGATACTTTGGTCTTTCTCTTCCTTTGTAGAGCTTAGTTGGCCATTCCAGACTGGTTGTTTGCAAGGACTGACCTCATATTGAGGGCTCACCTTGAACCTGATGCTACTATAATAGGATCCAGCCTGCCACATAGTCCACCCTGAATTGGATTAGGTTTGTTTTCTATATTTGTATTTTTCATTCAGATCAATGAAACTCATTTAATTGTGTCATTAGTAAACTGACTTATTAGTGTAAAACTGTGGGTGAATGATAATAAATAGGTTTAAATTTAGAAAAACAGACATTTATTTAGAGGGTGGTAACTCTGTGAAAAGTTAAGGCCATTCTAGACATTCTTAACTCAAATGGCCTGACATTTTAGTTTGGCTTAATCCATCTGAAATGATTTAACATTTATTTGTTACAGTATGTTTCTCTCTCTCTTTTTTTAAGCTGCCTTTGCCAACTAAGAAATACTGCTAAGTTTCTTAGGTTGCAGGATCTTGAAAAGCTATCTCATTTGTTTGTTTCAAGCAAAATGGACTAACGTAATCCATTATGGTCCAGCTATTCATATTCTTCACTTACTACCGCAGTTAATTCAAAATGCCTCACACAAGGTCACAACTAGAATTTAGATGTTTGACCACATAATGTCAATTCTTAAGCAACTTAATTAGCTTCCAAAGGAGTTACATATAAAATCTTAAATAGTTTATCTCCTGAATTTCTTAATTTACAAAACATACTTTTACTTTAGGTTGTGTATTACCATATTAAGACGAAGGCTTCATTAAAACTACAAAGATAAAACTCTACACTGTAACAAATTGACTCAGTTTTTACAATGTAATTGCCATGGAGAAAAAGTAGGCCATAATGGATGGATTGGGCATACAGCCATACCAGGAGCAGCTCATTCCCCCACATGAGAGGTGGCAGTGCTCCACAGGGCTGGACCCAATTAGGATACCCACAGGGTACTATTAAAATTGGAGTCTGGAACTGCAGCCCTTTTGGAGTCTTTAAGTACTGTACAAGGAAAGTGTTGGAAGCAAATAAAAACATTTTATCTGAACCCGGAATTGTATTTGGCATTAATGTGCCTGTGAAGTGGGGCTCAGTGGCACCCTCTTGTGGTTACAAAAGTAAAACTCTTCAGAAACTTAATTTTTATTCACTTTACAAACAATAACTGTATTTTGTAATACATCATGTGCACAGAATACAAATGCAGTAGCTAGCATCATATTTCACACATACAGGCAGGAGGTGTTCTGAATGTAGTTTTGGCTATTTTACAGTAATAACCTGTTGTTCATTTTACACTGATCAACAATTTTATATTGTGTATTATCTAACATGTTTGCCGGGTATATGCTGTAAACTGTGTAGTGCACTTTTACAGTGTGGTACAGGCAGGCAGTGTGGTGTAGTGGATAAGGCTTTGGACTTGAGGTTGTGTGTTCAAATCCTGCTACTGACACTGTGTGACTATGAACAAGTAATTTCAATTGTATCTCTCAAATGTTGCCAAATCAACAAGCTAATTAAAAGGACACGCTCAGTTATGGGGTGCACTCTGGGCTCCCTTGGAGGTGGTGATGAAAGATAGAATTGAAACAAAACTGAGTGCCATTATGAGCTGCACATTCTCTCTCTGATACCCTGAGGACTTTGAAGTTTTTCTTATCTTTAATTTCCTTTCTAGTTATTCTGCTGTGTTTTCAGACCACTCTATCTATCTATCTATCTATCTATCTATCTATCTATCTATCTATCTATCCATAAAGGTGTCAGCCAAATAAATGCAAATGTATTGGTACAATTGTTATGTTTCATAATATTTCAATGTAAAAATTACAAATTAATTAATTGATAACACTATCAATTTAGGGCAGTGGCCCCTAACCCTTTCTGTGCCTCACTCCCCTAGAAAATGTTTGATTTATGTTCACACCCCCTTAAAAAGTAATATCATATTTGAAGATGAAGAGGCCAAATTTCTCATTTTGAACAACATACAGTACTGCTAGTGAACAAACTGAACTCCAAAAAAATACTTTTAACTCAGTACATAAAATTTAGATATAAATCGAGCAATTTACCTTTATAAATCTCAAAAAATCTTGTAAATGTGCCCCCTACGAAGCTTAGAAACTCAACTGATAATCCGGGGGTTGGGGTATCCCAAGAAGCATCAGGCGCCACCAGGAAATGACACATGATCAGTGATCAAGGAATTTGGGGGGATTGTAGATCCCTTTTAAACAATGGGTGCTAGCACTGCACTAAACAATGAGACACAGTCGGTGAGCTTTTTCCCCCAGTAACACCTGCACTGTAGTTCAAAAACAAATGCTCCTCACAGTTAAAATTGCTTCACTTCTGCCAGGACCACCAGCAGGAGAGGTGAGCTGAGTGTAAGCAGCAGGTGTTACATTCAATTCAAGCGCCCTTGCCCACCAGTGGCAAAAATGTCAATCAAACCTCGAAATCAGAGACGATTCAAGATCAGGGCTTGCACAGAAATCAATACTAGACCTTCTCTACTGAGCATTGCAAGGTCCAAATTTCTTTCTCTTAAAGAGAAAGTTATTCGCCTTTACAAATGTTCTAACTGAAGCAAGGAACCCATGAGATCATGTATTTCTGTAGCTCATTCACAGGTGACAACTATACGCGTATATAATAATAGAACAGGAGCACTAACTGATAAATGACCTGCAACTGGTAGCTCTATGCAAGACAATGATTGCACAACAAGTAAGATAGACAACCTCACTCAATTTCGTGACACTGCCTTTCTCATTGTCGCGTCAGGTTGGAAACCCCTGATTTAAGGTATTTAAAACCATTTATTGGCAACTCGATTTGCCAGGTAACTACTGCAAATCAAGATGATTAAAAAAAATGTTGCAAACTGGATTAAAACTACAATAAAAAGTTACTTAAAAAAAACCAACCAAGAGTTGTATTTTACTTACAAGAAGAAGCTGAATATTTGAATCAAGCAATATATTCTTATTTTTTTTACTGCAATAAACAATAATTTCACAGTATTTTATAGGCAAATATTTGCCATTTATTACTGTACATTCTACAGTATTTTACAGTGTAATATAGAAAGCAGGGTATTTAGCTATCGGTCACACACACTTAAAGAAACCCCATCAGTCTCTGCATTAAATCAAGACTGATGTATATTTAGCATAGCATGGACTTGTTAGAGTTGATGCTGAAGTTATTTCATATTGCACTGTTAAAAAACTGATTTTTAAAGAACTGTAATAATTATTTTTCACTTGCCATTATTAAGTTTTTCTATTTTCTTTCTCTTCTCATAATGGCACTTGGTCTGCCTTACAGAGGATGCATTTTCACGTACAATAAGATGGACCTGTTTTCAGACATCTTCTCTCCAAATTAAACTGCATGACAGAATTGTCCTATTTGGAAAATGACTGCCCTGAGACAGACAGAATCTGGACACAATACCACTTTGCACCTATTATACTTTTGTATGTCCTTCATGATGTGTCTATTTCTCATTCAAGATTATGTTGTGTTTACATTGCACCTCTTTTACAATATTTATAATTGTTGTATACTGTGCTTGTCTTATCAGTATTATTAAGAAGAATAAATTGAAATGAATTTGTATATTGTTGCTTTTATGATCATGGGACTGTTTTAAAAGTCTTTTAAAATGGGGGGGTTGCTTTATAAGATGTTAAAAGAAAAATAAAGCTTTAGAAATACATAAATAAGTATATGAATGAATAAATAAATCAAATACCAAAAATAATAAATAAGAATAAACCAATAAGCACTTATATAATACAGATAAACAACAGATACAGTAGAAACCTTACTAATGCATTAAATTTCTAAATTCATTTTTCTAATAAGCATAATGATATGTCTGATGTTATAGGCAGATGACCTCAGCCAATGAGATACTGGAGAAAATAAATCTGCAGGGATTTCAAGGCCAAAGATAGATAGATAGATAAATTAAAGATTGATAACAATGAAAGTATAACAGACAGACAATAATTTTATATTAACGTTTAACCCCCCCCCCCCCGGGGGGATGGGGGGGGGGGGTGGGGGGGGGGGGGGGGGGGGCGGCGGGGGGGGCAGTGGAGGAGGACAGTAACAGCGGTTTGTTGCTGAGACCCCACAAGGACCCACATTCTACCAAATATAAATATACTTAAAAAGTTTCGTATTGATTTTATTCATCATCCTCAAAGATCTGATGCAGTGAGTCTTGTGGACAGCTGAAGTTTACATATTCATTCCAACATTACAGGCAGCCACAGAGAACTTTGATCAATGGCTAATTTCTGACAAAATCACAAAGATGCACATAACATGAATTACTGTATGTAATTTATTATTCACACCTAAAAATACACTTTGCCAAAGTTCTTCTTTACAGATATCCACTAGCTGTCTTACTAAAGCCAAGAAACTTTAAAATGGTCATAATCTGAAGACAAAGCCCACAGTCACATAACAAACAGGTAAACTGGCATTGATACTTTACCCATTGTTTGGTGCAGTGGTCACTGCCTGTCCACACAACTCAAGTGATCAGGATTTAAATGCTGGCCTAGTTCCTGTCTGTGTACATGTTGTATGTTTAACCCTTTATCCATAGACTTTCTCCGGGTACTGCAGTTTTCTTCTATATCTCAAAACATGGGCATATGTTAAAAAATTGTTTTGTTTTCATAAACAAATGAATTCTATTGTTAAAGCCCATTTCTATCAGCTCAGGGTATTAGCTAAAGTCAAGCTGCTTCTTTCTGTAGATGTTTTTAGTACTAGGGTATGTACCGTGTTAGCCATTATGGATGTACCGAGAAGTCAAGCAAAATTACACCTTTTAGTGGCTAACTAGAAAGATTACAATATGCAAGCTTTCAAGTTTGTAGATGTTTTTGAAAAGTTAATTCATGCATTTGTCTCTTCTCGGCTCTCAAAACATAGACATATGTTAAAAACTTGTTTTGATTAATACATGTGGTTTCTATATATTTTTGGGTGCTGAAATTCACAAGTGAAAATCACCTTCTGCCATTACAAAACATTTTTTTCACACAACATATTTTAAGGTCTCAGGTAATTTTTTTTATCATTTTGGCATTATAATTAATTACATATCAATATTTTTATTTTAATGATAATTTGTTTGAATTAAATATTCTCCAATATTAAAATCTATGTGTAAAGAAAAAAGGTTATTTTTCGTGACAGTTATTAACTACAATAAGCACCACTGAAAATTCTCTCTTATCTACTGGGTCAGCAGTCAAGGCATACAAAATTTCTTCTGTGAGTGGGACAGCATAGCCTAGATTTTCCACTGGATTCAGAAGAAATGGCCAACTAGAAAAAAAAAAGCTATAGCTTGATGCCAAAAACATCATCAGACTGAGCTTGGTGGATCCAGAAAAAGTGCTGTTACCACCACTTCATATTTAGCTTGGTTTAATGAAGCCCTTTGTCAAAGCACAATCAAAAGATGGAGCCTGTTTCATGTATTTGTGCTGAAGGTTTCCAGTTTTTTCTGAGGCTAAATTGAGATAGGATTTTTGCTGAACCTGATATTAGAAAACTAATTTCTAATCAAGAATCTGATGGTGCGATGAACAACCTGAAACAAGAAAAAAAACTTCTACATGTTTATGTAACAAGACAGATCCAAATTATAAAGAAACGGTGAAAAATGTATTACTTAAGTTGAAGTAGTTAATAGGATCTCAAAGATCACTTTTTGGATTTTTTTCCTGAAAATCTTGGAATGCTGAGTGAAGAGCAAGGTGAAAGATTCGATCAGGATATCATTGACATGGAAAGAAGGTACCAGGGATGCTGGAGGATATCCATTTGTTGGCAGAATACTGCTGGATGATTCATTGGGATGTATCAGAAAAATGTACGAATGACAGCCCATCACACAAAGTTATATATCCAAATAAAAATAGAAGTAACAAATACAAAATGCCAATGAATATGTTTAGTTGTTTCTTTACATATTTACAATGTTAATCTCATTGCCAACTGGCTATGGTTCATTCAATGTTTATATGTGTACCATTTCTGTACTTAGTAATTGTTATAATCAATCCTTGCATTTAAACTGAGAATTGTTCACAGAGCTATGCGCCTACACTCAGTAAAGAGTTCTATGCAAAACAATAACTTGTGAATATGTTTAAAAACATTTCATTGACTAAATATTTTCATGTTAAATTGATTTAGAACAATATTGTATACATGAATAAATTGAGTAATTTGTGAAATTGTAATTTTTTTTTTCAATTTTATACTATGTGATGTGATGAAAACATTGTAATTTTTTTTATTGTTTTCATGACTGCAAATAAAAATAACTATTCCCAATTGAAATCATCTGTATTAACTTAATTGTAACAGACCTGTGTAATGTAAATCTGGGCTGGTATGTGCATTTAAAGCTGGCCTTGCCTAAGTGTCTGTGCCCAGTAGGACTGGTACTTACTTTGTGCCTGATGCTGGCAGGATAGTCTCCAGCCCCTTGTAACTGGGAGTTCAAAAAAATAAATAAATTATTAGCTACACTTTTAAAATGGAGGTGCCAGAGCCAGAGTGCCATAGAGGAACCATCTTTGGTTCCCTAAATATTCATCTACATTTGAAATTCCAAAATGAACCTTCATTTATTTAGATCTGTAACAGGCTGCATACAGTAAATAACCATGAAAAGATGATAATAGATTTGTGAAATACCAATGGCTCATGATTTCAAAAGGACTCTTCTGCATACAGTAACACAGACTAATGCCGTTTTTATTTTTTATTCTGTTAGTGTCCGTGCACTCTAAAAGTAATAGTTTATTTCCTCTGTTAATGTTCAGATGTGCACTAAACTATATATCACACACAGAACGATGAATTTTCTTTACCAACAGACGGAGTCATTATTGTAGAAAGTTCATTAGTTAATCCATCCATTTTCATAGACCAGTTTTTCCATGTCACTGTCACGTGTGGTCCGAGCACAGGTAGCTTTATTTGGTGCTGGGTATGGACGAGTTAAGCCCCTGATGCACGCACCACCACTTATTGACACTAGGCTGAACCAGAGTAGCCATTATGCCTAATATGCGCGTCTTTGGGATAGTGAGGGATATCGGAATACCTGAAGAAAATCCGAATAAACATTGGAAGAAGGGATAGACTTTCCCCTCGCACTGTGACATGACTGGGAACAGAATCCGGGTCCGCTGAGTTTCAAGACAGCAACAGCACCACCCTAAAGTTAGCTAATAACAATGCCATTATTATGATTACTATTGTAATATTTATTTATTATTATTTAAGCATATAGTACGTGTATGTTCAGTGTAGGAGATCTGAAAATTCAGCACCTAAAAAATAACTGCATGCGAAGGAGTCCTCCTCCGCGGATTCCACTCCGGCGTCTGAGCTCGCCGGTCCAGATAGAATCAGTTGTAGGAGGGGATACGGAGACTCCTGCAGGCTGAATCTAACAGCCTGCTTCTGCAGGTGAACACAGTGATGCTGTATAGGAAGAACTGGGGTTTAATCCAGCAAAGATGTTTTTTTTTTTTTTTCCTTTTTTCCTCCTTTTTTTTTAGACTTGCAGCAAAAGCTGGAGAATTTTGCATAATGTACAATGAGCACAAAATTGTCGCGGACACAGAATTTTATACAGGACTTCAATGAATACAAATTAGATACGCTATTTTGAAGCATCTTTGGAATATTAAAAGGCTGGATCTCATTGCTTCGTAATGATGAGAAATATTTGGTTCTGTCCGCGGAGTGTGATCTTGGAATACTGGACAGCACTTGTTTTGTTCGTCTTTTGGATTCAGTATTCTCGCGGGATGCCTCATGTCATTCGAATCGGTAAGGACTAACTTCACATTGTCAAAACTAGAGCGCTGAGCACGTTCAGAATGAGTCCAACTGTTTATGGGCCAAACATTAAGGCAAGGAAGCAAATCATTTGTGGTTCTGGAATTTATGAAGAAGATTAAAATGATTCAGCTTAAAGGGAAATAACTATTTTTATTGTTGTCAATAGTATTATTATGATATTTTTTTCTTCCAATAATTGTCATACTCACAGATAGGAGAAAAACAGAAGTGAGTCTGTGTTGAATTTTAACTAGTTTTATGCAGCGAAAGAAGTCTAAAGTATGCCTTAAAAGCGCGTGCAGCGAGTGAAGCTTACGAGGTACCTGTTACTGTCGGAAACTTACAGGAAGGCAGAGCGCACAGCTTTGTTCGTGATTAGCTGCTGTTCAGTTAGCCGAGACTGTTTTGACAGTCGGGTTGAGATGCTTCCTACCTCAATATCTGTAAGAGTTTGTGGTGAAAATGTTATTACTTCAGAGCCAAATGCAAGTTGCTCACAATTCAAGTGTAAATAACACCTGGCACCTGTATTTAAAATTGGGAGCTAGCGGATTGCGAGCAAAGTAAGCAAACAATTTGATTGACTACCAATCACCCATAGATAGATAGATAGATAGATAGATAGATAGATAGATAGATAGATA
>JANRMT010062849.1:17149050-17180537 GCA_026402145.1 Polypterus bichir lapradei
TATATATATATTAAGTTTTTGCTTACATCTACCTTTATAGGCAAGTTTGGGAATATATATGTATTTAAAATATATCTTTCTGCATTATTGGCTTTTATATCTGTTGCTACACCAGGTTCAACCAACCGTCTGCAGAAGTCAGTCCATCCGTGCATTTTCAGTCTAATTTAATTTAATTTAAAATCCAATATTGTCTCTGCAAGCTTCAGCTAGTTTACTGTTATTATTGTGGATAAAATGGTGGTCATGTACTGTATATACTAAACAGAATGTTTCTTTTTGAAGCATTTTTTTTGAAAAGCTTATAATTTTGTAACCAGTGTGATTGTTGTGTAGGAATTATGCCTCTAATATTCAAGGGAAAAGGTGTTCACTTAAACAGTAATGCTGCTTTAACAAGTAAGGGCTACACATATTTATTGATGCATTTAAGCATATTAATATATGGTTTTAACAATTTCTTTTTCACCTTTTTAATTTTTACAAATTTATCTAAATAACATATAACATTAAATATAATTCTCCATATTCAGTAGTACAGAAGAGTGGTGTCTATAAACTATATGAGTTTAAACATGCACTATGTATTATAAAGTTTATTCAAAATGGCTCAAATGATAAAGGAAACAGAAGGAAATTCTTTTTTATATTGCTTAAAATATATGCAGGTTTTCCAAATATTAAAAAAACCTGACATAATCAGAATTATACAGTATATCAAAAAGTTATATCACAGCAGTAACCATTAGTTTGTCCACTTACTATAGATAAGGGACAGTGCTTTAGTTTTATAGCTGTAGCAGTGCGATTACTGAATGCTTCACTCTAAAAGGATCTGATAATAGGACCCGAGTGAATCAATGCAAATTTTGAAGTGGGGTATGCAATCAGTTGCTAAGCATCTTGTTTATGAATTTATGAAATGGAGTAAAAAAATAATATCCAAATGAGCAAGATTTGGGTCTCTGTCAATAACGGCCTATATTCATATGCCTCCAAATTGCATTTCGTAGATAATCCAGGGCCCAGAATGAAAGCTGTAATACATTTTTAAATATGCTGTGTATTCCTTATTCCATTTTCATGACATTTTACTTGTATTGTCATAGACGGAAATGTCTGTATTCATTTGGATTAGGTTATGTTTATGGAATAGATTATGCACACTTCTGTGGGTCTTTGCTTATTGGTTACTGGAAACCACGTTCTAAGCTATTAATTAGACAGCTCTGTGCTAATGAGAAACATTGTCTTTTTTGAGCTCAAGCATGCCCTTACATGGCTGAAACAGATTTATAATCTTTAGTGTTTTTTAAATACAGGAATCCAAGTACAGACAAGGATTTATTGAATAATCAATTGCTTTATCTACCTAATACTTTAAAGTGCTTCATCACCGTCAGTTAATCAATCCACCTTGTAATTTAAAGTGGGTATTTTGTCTTGCTGCACTGTTTTGTCAGAATGAAGCAATGTTACAGATTTTAATTTTGCTCCACTTTAGACTGTTTCCTTGCCTAAAAGAAGAAAGCAAGTTTGAAACAAGGAAGGTCATTTTAAACATAAACATACTTTGTCATTTGTTTGAGACATAAGACAAGCAGAATCCAACATTGTTGTTACAGTTTTAGCTTGTATTGGTCTCAGTCTGTAAAGAGTTGTGTTAGGCATCCAAAAGGGGAACCCTGTTTCTTATTATTGGTGCTAAAATTGTTGCAAATGACACATTCAGAATAATTCTGTGCAGCATGGGAATATTGTCAATGGATTTGATTAGCCATTGTGCTTTCTCAAAATAAAGCATTTATGGTGTCTTTGTTTTAATCAATGTATTTGTGCTGAAAATGAATAAGGCAAATGCTCTTTCTGTGGGAAGAGGAGAAAATGCATATTTTAGGTAATCTTTTGGCAGAATTTCAAGAGCAGACCCCTGTATCAGTACTTTGCAGTCATTTCATCCAGAAGGCACACTGGATGCATACCAACACATTGGTGCTGTCAGTGCATTTGATAGCCTGCTATTAACCTGAACGTTTATGAGAAATAGCAGGTGCTGGTTATCATCCCCCCTTATTTTTCCACAATATCCTGAGTCTGCATGCATTTTCACAGCGCACGCTGTTCTTCACAGAGGAAAAAGCACAGTAATGAACTTTAATACCAGGGCCATGCACAAAAGAAAGACTGATGGCCGGCACAATTTGTCTCTGTCTCACTAAAGCAAACATTTCCTTACTTTACTCCATGGTAGTCTCAACAGAAGCTGTGCCCCTTGCCTTCGCCTGTCCTGTGAAATGCATCGAATTCCTGATATAGCAAGACAGACTCGGAGGTTTTATATGTTGTGTTTAGTGCAGATACAAGGTGATTTTTTTTTTTTTTTTTTGAGATCAACTCCAAGCCTGGGCTTGACGTTTTCTACTTCTTTTTGGTTATCATGATTGAAAAGTTTTTGAGGGATATGCTTGTTGTCTTAAAAGTGGTATTTTTAAATGCTGGCTGGATCACCCATATTGTAAACCTAATGAGGAATTCAATGTTACTGCTGATCCATTTGTAGCCAAAATGACCAGGAGCTTCTTCTTGAAAAAATAAAAGAAAGAACTTCATGCTGGATGTTGGACCTGACTATAACACTCATTAAATATATACAGAAGAAAAATGAGTATTTAACTGGCCTAATAGAGTGGCTTTGGACAAAGAATAGAATCCCAAATAAATGCAAACTGGAACCTCTTCTTGGAACTGAATCTGGGATCAAGGTTTCTTACTGTGCTACTACTATCACTCCATTTAATCTTACTTGGTATATATTTATTTTTAATAACTCTTTTTTTATTGTTTGTGAATTTAGAGAGTGGCAAAGTGTATTTGAAAAGAACACATAGAAACACTGATAGCACAGCTTGTCCTGGGCACTGAAGTCAAAAGCAATACTGGCTGATGCTTTGCATCGTCAAACTAGCTGGGTGCTTCCTCTTGCCAGCTTCCCTCTCTTTTTTCCTGATGAGCTGTCCTTGGCTCAGATTATCGAAACTGTCTTCTGCTGGCTAGAAGCCCGCTTCCTCCCCACGAATCCTCTTGCTGCAAGGTCTGTCTACACTGATATGACTGCAGTTTCTTGCCCTTTCATAAGTAGTCTGAAGGCTGAAGCTATTTAGTCCTAAGTACTGCCGAAGTCTAATACTGTATGTAGGAAAGTAAAGTGCAACAGAAATATGGTAAGATTTTACTGTTAGTTTTTGTAACATATTTGTATCCTTTAATATATTTTGTGAAAATATTTAGCTTTACCTTAAACAGTCAAATGTTTCACTCTAACAACTCAATGGGCAAGTCTCCTTCAGGTTTTTTTCTTTTTGCTAGCCTCTACTATTTTGTGTATTTATCACTGGTAAACATCACAGAATCCTGCACACAGTGACATACTTCTAATTATTTGCAGAAAAGTTTGCAATCAACGTCTGTTTGTGCTATTTTTCTTATCTTTTTGTTACATCTGCCCACATATTTATATGATGTCTTGCCTATTGGCTGGACATGGTCAATGAAGATCAGATTTTTACGTCCCTCTCTGTAACCAGCCTTACTATCATTCTTCTAATATTATCAGTTTCGTTATCATTAGCAGTCACCCAGAAATAACTGCTTCAGGGCACTCAGTTCTTTCTCTCTGTGGCTCCGTGCTTGGCGTCCATTTATACATCCAATCTGTTTGTTATCAGTCAACTGAATGGAGGTTATCAGTGTTTAACTGTCTCATTGGGTTAAGACAGTAGGGTCCATCTGAGCCTAGAGTAAGGTTTAGGTGGTACATTATCAGAGATTAAATGGTCAATAAGAATGCTCATGTGCATTACAAGTGATTAAATATTTAGAGAAATGTTAAAGACAGGTAGTGTAGCTTTAGTTATTGGTGGTAGAGTGTGATTGTGACCTAACCACAACCTAGCAGTAAACGTCATTTTTGAAAAAGCCAGTATATTTACTAAAAGCATTCTTATGTAAAACAATTAGTTGTGAGCATTCATTTGGCAGGTAATTTAAGCTGATGTCACATTTTGCAACAAGTAGTTATTGGGTTTGTCAGACTTACCACCTGGATTTTGTTATCTCATCACCGGGCCTTCTCAAGTTAAAAAACTGAAAATCATTGGGCATGTCTAATTTACCAATTGAGCTTGCCCATGTTTTATGACAATAACATACTTCTTGGTGGAACTGGAGATGTAGAAAGGTTTAACAGGTACTGTTAGTTTAGCTACAGTTTTTTGCCCTTTATTTTTATCTCCTATTCTATCTTGGTATGTAAAACGCTGACAGACAAACAAGCTTTTTATATGCAGTCCAAAACTCCAACATTCCTTATTTCTAGTCACATTGACTATGAATTGTACTTCTCGTTGATTGAGAATACATTGTTTGTCAGTTCTTATGCACACCAAGCTCAGCCCTAAACCTATTTGATTTTGTCTGAGTACGTCATGCACTCGATGGAGTGAGTCGCTGGATATTTCAATTATACGACAAGCTTCACGGGAGTGTGATGCTGACTGCCTCCAACTCGATAGGATTATGTAAATTAAGGTGATAACTCAAGGTCACCTGAAAAGTTATGTAATTTGACATAACATTAAGTCTACTACCTTAATTATTTTAAACGACAAGTCAATGGTTTGAATGCACCAATAACTCACTGCCCCAGTGAACCTCAGCTAAACACTTGACTTGAACAGGAAAATGGTAATACAGTACTATAAACAAGTGAACTATGGAAAGATGCAATATAAAACAAAAACATTTTTAGTTTCATTAAAGCATGAAATAGAGTACTATGAATTTTGACACTCAAGTTAGACTATGGTGCAGTATGTAGTGAGACATCAATACTTCATGGACTAATTCTCACCTAAGTGTAATCTTTAACATGTTTTGGAAAGCAAAACAAATTCAGTACAAAATGTGCATGATAATGTTGAAATCTTTGCGTTTTATCTAAAGATTTTTTCAAAATTGCCATTTATTTGTATGCTGAAGAATAGTATCCTTTAGTGTTTAAATATCACAGTAATAGAAGCCTTTGATGTTAATTAATATGAACTTATTTATCACTCTGAATCAGTTCTAGGAAATTACAATAAAGTCTTTGAAATTGAAACATATTTTCATAGAAAACAAGACAGAAAGAAGAAATAATGACATTTTTTTTACTGTCAATCTTAACAAAACAGTCAGCATGTTGTTACTCCATGTTTATATTTGAACAGCAGCTCAAGTCAATGGCTGTAATGTGGGACAGGGTGCTGGTTCTTCATAGAGCCTATTCACTCACACTAGATCAATTCAGAGTCACCGTTTACCTTAAAATGCAAGTCTTAAAGTTAAGGGACCAAAACATGGCCCAGAACTGTCACTATTGAACCTCACATTGTCACTCCTTCTCATAGACCTAAAATGAGGATCAAAAACGAGGAACAAAACTGTAGAAATGGATGTAATGCGTGCAGCCAGTCATGGGTGGTTTGTTTGCTGGTCCTTCACCAGGGTCACTCACTCACACTGCACCAATTCAGAATCACTAATTAACTTACCTTATATTTCATAAAGATATAGGACACGAATGAGGAGTAAAACCAGCAGGTATATTCAAGAATAAGAAAACTCCTCATAGACAGGAACCAAGCATGATGTCTAATCAAGTCAAATCTGCTCTTCTATAGCTGTTAGAAAATAGCACTAGCCACAACATCACCTCTTTCTTGCACTGCATCTATTTGTTCCTCCTCATAATGATTGAAACCAGCACCTTTTAATTTACACAGAAGTGTAAGAAAATTACAGAAATTAAAATCAATATCTTTTTCAATATTTCTTGACACTCTATTTTGTTGGAGGCAAATGTGGGATTTCAACTTGCTAAACTCAAAAACAAAATTCCTTATCATTTGATAGCCACTGCTAACAATATTTTGAATGTTTATTTCTCCAGTCAATGGTTTGAATTAACATGGTATTTGTTAAAGGTGAGTTGGAAGTGAAAGGGCTGCTAAAACTTTAATGCAAAAAAAAAACATTTTCCTCTGAGGACAAGTACTCTGTATGATGGTAGCACTGGAGAATGAGATTTGGTGAATGTTTCACTGGTTTTAAATGGCTGTGCCTCTATGCGTCAATTGACTGATTGATTGATTGATTGCAGGTGGTCTTTTGTTTAGAATCTATTGTGAGGAAAAGAGTAAAGCAAAGCAAATAAAAATGTAAAAGCAGAGCTCTCCCAGTTTGTAATTAATATTTTAAGCACCTATGCATTAGTTATTTGGAATTCTGTTTATTTTATGACTGCACAATTCAAATGCCAAGAAAGGTTAGAAGGTGTTATGAAGACAGCAATAATAGCAACAGTGCACCATTACCTCTCATCCACCTGTCACACCATTAAACATCAGAAGGTTAACAAACCCAGGATGATTATGTTATTTGACTTAACATGTCTTTTACTCAGAAAGAAGCTATGTTATGAACAGGCTTTTCATTTTTTTTATTATTCTTTTCTATGAAAGGTTAGGAAATTTCTTCATCAATGCTTTAAAATACATGACACATGTCTTCCTTAAATCTGAAAGCTAATGCACAGTAAACACAAACTGCAGCCAACTGTCATGAGAAAATATAAGTAGAAACAAAAAATTGTATAGTTGTTTCAGTCGCAAGCTGCTATAACAGTTACTCTTCTATTATGTGCTTTTAATTAATTTACAATTAGGCCTGTCTATTTCCTCATGTTGAATCTACAAATAAAATGTCTATAGTTTCCAGTTAAATTATCAAGTGAGGTTTAACACTTTCACAGTCTCTATAATGCCAATTTCTGCAATCTTCTGTTTTCCATATTTAGTAAATACAAGCACATTCATGAGCAACAAACAAAGTATCCTAGTAGAGCAGGGAAAGAAAACATATTAAGAAACATTCATCCATCCAATATACTCGTAATTTCCTCTAAAACTGGGCTGTTACTAGTTTTAGAGTACATCATATCAGAATATTCAATGAGAAAAGCACAACAGCATAACATAGCTGATAATAATACATGTGGATCGAAATTACAGCAGAGCCATGTGCACACAATTGCCTGTGCAGATTGCCTCAGTGGCTTAAACACATTTTCAACTGGCTTTTCATACAGTACGTTCAGATGAGTTGAAGGGTTAATGTTGAATAGAAATCCAGTGATCACCCATTCGAGACAGCTACTTCACTCCAGTTAATAGCGAACAGTAAACCATCCCAAGCCAGCACCCAGAACATTAGTTTAATCTATATATCTATCTATTCTTTCTTTATATGAATCTTCTTTTGCTGTTTCAGTGTCTCAGGGAGCTAGAGCCTAACCTGATAGCATTTGGCACTGGGCAACAACATTAGATTAGAGTGCTGAACTTTAAACAGCAAGGGATCTGACACATTGACAACTCAATCCTGGGTGGTAAGTTGATTTGGATAAAGGTATCTGCCCAATAAATAAATAAATGCATACATAAATAAATAAAATAACATGTCAATTACCCAAACATGTTTTTAGAGTGAAACTTAATTAGCTCCCAGAACCAACAGAGACACATGCAGAATTTCAAAAGTCCAAACAGACAGCAATTGGAATAGGCATCAAACCAAGGCCTGCAGAGCTGTGAGGAATAGAGTTTCAATATTTAGTACAGCATACCCAGGTATACTTTGAAAAAGTGTAGTCTGGAAGTAAATGAATAAATGTCTCAGTAAGATGCTAATTTCAAACTAATTTTTAAATTATAGTTTTCTGGATATTAAATAAAAGATTCAACAATAGAATTCACCAGTTAATATCACTGTAATTGGTATAAATAATTACTTAAATGCTAAGGGACCTCTCATGCTTAAAGCAAGGTTCTTGGCCAAAATATAATGGATGCATTTCTGCAACTCATCCTTTGGAACGCCCTTTACGATTCCCCCCATATATTTATTCATTAATATCAGCATATAATAAAATATTTGTTTTCTAAATTGTGGAAACTAACCAAAGGTGTAGATCTGATAAACAAGATGGGCAATCCAAGGTTGGAAAGCAGCTCATAAAAAATGACAGCATCATGAACTAGGTCATCATTGCAATGTAACATCTAAGCGCTGGACCGGTCACTGAAGCTTTAGTCAGGTTTTAAGCCAATGCCAGTGTAAAAACACCACTGCTAGTCTAATTTTATCTTCCATGCTTTACTAACACATATGACTGAAGTACCTTCAAACTACAACAGGTCACTTCAACACTAAAGCTATCATATTTCCTGATCACAAAAAGACAAAACATATCTTAAAGAAAACAAAACACTGTAGTTATTTTGCAAGGGTGAAGGTTTTAAGTTCCCTTTACTACAGGGGTGACAGACTTACATCCTCAAGGGATCCTTTACATTCCAGCCGCTTTGTTATTTACTAGCCAATTGCTATTCATAATGCAACAGACTTCTTTCACCATAATTTTAATTGCCTTGCTTTTTAATAGTTAGATCTCTTAACTGCATTTTCCCTAATCAGCAGTCAAATAATAATGATGTGCAAACTGAGCCAACACAACAAGCTAACTCAGTCCTATTTGCACCTATGTGTCCAACAGGTGAAAGTCTGAGAAATATTAATCTTTTGGGCTCCAGAAATCATTCAGGTGGTGCCTTCTGGAAAAGAAAAATCAGCAGCTTTGAAAATGAGGAACAACAAGCTGTGGAACTAAATAACTGGTTTGACTAAGAAGAATTGTCTTGTAATTAAAACATTGGTTAGATTTTGAGGTCCCGGACTTGAATGGTCATAAATTGGCTCGCTATGCATATCACTTTTGTTTAGCTTCTATAAAAGAGAAACAATTATGAGGTTTGGGTCTTAACAGACAAGTCAACTAAAATTAACTAAAACAACTGAGTACATTTAGCCATTAGCAGTAGTGACTGGTTATTACTGAAGAAACTGGCCTGAACAAAAACATGCAACCACTGTGGCCTTCCAGGATGTGAGTTTGACACCCCCGCTCTACTCCATTGTGAGGAATGGCCTTCTTTCTTGTCCAAGTAGTGTTCTGTTCCACACCATGCTGGACTAACAGTGCAACCCACAGAAAATGAAGTTCAGACCTCCATTTGATTTAATAAGACATGCTGTATCCACACTAATATGGCCCAGAGGTTCACACTAAAAGAATTCTCTGTTTTGCTTACTGTGCCTCATTTTTACAGCACTTCCCGGATGGAATAATATGCACTTCAGCACTAAATCAGAGAAGTCCTCCATCATCATTTTGGCCTTAACAGATATTAGCTTGCTTTGATCTTTTTTGAGCAATGCCTAAGTATGAAATGTAAAAGTAGCAGCACTTATGGTATATGCTTTCTAGAATTAATTTTAACAGGCCATTTTAAAGAAAAGATTTTTTTCTTACTTTAAAGAGACTGTAGAGACATGGGCTGTCATTTTCTTAGGTTTATGGTTCTATTTAATTATATATTTAAAAAGTAAAAAAATTAAAGTATAGGTAAGTTGTGAGGATTGCCATTAATAAATGGCATTAGTTGCAACTAAATGTACAATACCTTTCAAACAAATTTAAAATATTCCATGAAAAGGGGAATGTTTGCGCCATTTAGGCACGGCAAATTGATTTTAAAACGATGGTGCAAATCCAAGAATATTTAATAAGTACAAAGGCTGCCTAAGTGTCAATATGCAACAGAAACTCACAATTTCAAATGTTCAGGATACATTTGGGACTGATGGTGCAACATATACGTAAGCAGTATATTTTAAACACTTGTCTCGGTCACACATAGGCAAAAGTCTGCAGTGCAGGTACAGCAATTGACATTACCACTGTAAAAGAACAAAATACTTAAGGCAATGTGCTTGTGAGAGTAGAATAATCATGGCAAGTGTACCCCAGAGTGTCAAAAGTGCTAATTGGAAGTATCATGTGGCAATCAAGATAATTAAGGTCATCTGTTAAGTGTATGCCACACAGTTATGAAGCATACTCAGTTTTACAATTGTAATGAATATGCAAGTAGATATTCTTTGTACTGTATTTGCCATGGTGGTGCAGCATTTAGCACTGGTGGTTCTCAGCTCCAGGGACTTGGGCTCAAATTCTGGTTTAATCGTGGTCTTCTTTTGAATATAGATTCTCTTGGCAGTATGGTTTTCTCTGAAATCCAAAAGACATGCAGGTTATGCTAACTGGAGTCTTGAAAACATGCAGAGTTGATATGTGCATGAATGAGTGTGCCTTGTGCCAAGCTGGTACCCCACTACCATATGCTTGATTCTTGCCATGCCAAGCTCCAGAAAATGATTGAATGACTGATTTGATTTTTAATGGGGACTAACCTAACAAAGAATACACTGCAATTAATCAGTCAATAAAGCTTTGGCTTTTTACTTGGAGAAACCCTCTCTGCAACCATTTTCAGTGCCTACAATCCCTCCATAATTCTTATCACTGGCTCTGCAGCATGTATTTAGTAGACTGTGGGGACTGAGAGACATTTTCCTTATTTTCCTTGAACAAGGTGTTTTTTTTCCAACAAATCAATGTAAACTTCAGTCCTCTGT
Source organism: Polypterus bichir lapradei (assembly GCA_026402145.1). Classification (NCBI taxonomy): domain Eukaryota; kingdom Metazoa; phylum Chordata; class Cladistia; order Polypteriformes; family Polypteridae; genus Polypterus; species Polypterus bichir. Next base: position 17,159,686 of record JANRMT010062849.1, read on the forward strand.
TAATTGAGGGCAAAGTTGTCCAAATAATTAAAAATGTTTACCTTTTATAAAACACCCTGTAGGATATGTGTGTGTGTGTGTCTGTACTTCTTCTTTGCACCCGCTCATACTGTGAAAGGATCTGGCTCTGTTGTTATGTTGAAATGGACACTGAAAACCGCAGAACGGATGGATGGATAAACATGCATGTAAGATATTGTATAAAAGAGTTGAAACACATTTGAACGCCTTACCACATGCTGCATTCTGTGTGTTCTGAGAGATACAGTCCACCTTTTTCTATTTCAGGTTATTTTAATTGACTTTTACCCCTCTGAATTAACAGTAGTTCAAGGTGAAAAACAGCACAGTAAAATAAAGTATAAATCTCCACATTATATTCACTGATGTTGCAATGTGCCATCTTGGAGAATAATTTCTACTATTCCTTTCATCTTTATGATGGGTTCAGGAGTTTTCTTGAAGCTGCAGGATGTTCACCTGAATTTAGCCCATTATCAGTATTTATCTGTTTAATTCACCAAACACTTGGTTATGCTTAATATTATGTCTGAAATACAGCACACCAGTTGCTTTACTGGTTATGCCTTTCTGGTATATGATTCATGTAACAAAACATTCTAACGTCTGCATTGTGTTATAACCTCAGTAGAATTTGGATTGTAAAATCAAGTTACTTAAAGTGTTTTCTAAGGATTGATAGTAAGTAAAATACACAAAAATGGGATTATTGAACCCACTAGCAAATGGCATAACAGTTAATGGCCAATTAGTGAACTAACTGCTGGTAATGAATGTATCGAAACTATGTCTGAAATATAATTGGAGCTAGACTTTCAACCTTATTAAGGGGCCAGAGTTTGTTGCATTGAAATGAGCAAACAGCTTTCAAGTCAAAGTCACAGGCAACAGTTTATGGGAGGCTCTCTCATGCCGAGGATTATCAGTAAATAATAATTTAAAAATACTGTGTGCATGTATGTATAAATATAAATTCATGTGTGCAAGTACATCACAATATATTTAATATGAAGGGCTCTCCAAGGCATGAAGGGAAGATGTTGGGTAAGATATAAAAATGTAGCCCACTACTGGGAGAAAATGGAAATGGAAAAGGTTTTTGTGTTTTGCTTATTGACACAGACTCTGTGTAATTAAAGCCACAACAGCAAACAGGATTTGTCTGAGTCAATTGTGTTTTGAGTGTGTAATCCATTTTGTTGTTACCGTTATCGACTTGAGTGTATGAAATGTATTGTGTAATTTTTTCTGTTGCAAACATTGTACTCCAAGAGTAAAGAAAGTCAATAACTCTCTAATGGAGGCACAGAGTAGCTGGAATAGAAGAAGCTTGACATTAAGGAGGAGGCCAGTGAAAGGGAATGAGGGTGTACACTTTGGTGGTCAAGTGGATAAGCCAGCCCACCAGATGTTAGCAGACAGCAAAACCTGTTTAAGTAGGTCCAGTGGGAAACTCAGTGATAAATTTCCTTCTTTTGTCTTTGTGCTATTTTCTGCTATTCTTTGCTACACTCTGTGTTCATTTTTTACTGGGAAAATACTTTGTAAAATCACAAAACAACCACGTTTCTACTATTCTGTTTGATTCATATAATTGAAGCTATAATTTCCAATGAGACAACTAAGGTGTTTGTAAAAGGTACATGTATTTATGCTGAAAATATATTATGTGCAAGCCAAATGATTAGAAATGTAACATATATTTTATCATCTACCCAAACGTGCTTTAACACCAATATATTTATAAACATCCAGAGACACTAGAAAATTCACTATCACAATGGGCAATGTGAAACCAAACTAACAATGTGTCATCTAACCCTCATTTTAATATAGCAATAAAATACACTATACTGTAAGTTGAAACAGAAAATGACATTACCCATAGTGAACTCCAAAGGTGAAACCAAAATCATTCTGCAACAGTCTCTATTCAAAATATGAAATATTTGTTCTTCTTTTACTCCAAATGAAAAAACATGACAAGGAATCACTACTTGTCTTCAAGAGGAAAGTGTTTAAAATTAATTTGCACAAAGAAGAATTGGGTGGCAAGATTTTTGAACTCTGTGACAAAGAGTTATGGACTGGCATTGTCAGTGCAGAGTCTTATTTGCATATTTTATCCATGTTCACATGGAATTTTTCAAATTTCAATCTACATCCTAAAACTTGAGTTGACTGGCAACTCTAAATTAGCCCTATGTGAATGAACCCTGTAATAGACTGGCACCTATTTTCGAATGAATTCTGACCTCTACAATTAACTCTGATCTGGTCTGTACTTCTAAATGTGCCTTAGCTAAAATAGATCAAGCATAACTTTTCTTTTGTTCACACCTTTGGTAGGATTCGTTACATGATACTTGTCTGTCTTCCTTTTTATTTTGGCCATGTTTCTTGATGTAGTGTGGTGTAGCATTTTCAATTACCTTGCAGTCACATGAGACTCATTCAGTCCTAATGGTGCTTGTAGTTTTGCTTAGTGATCAACTCGATTTCTAGTTTCTTTTGCCTTGTGAATTTGTTGCCCTAAGCACATTCTTGGAAGAAATCTCCTGGTGTAATTTATTTATTGAGCAGGAAACACATACAGTACAGCATCTGTTTGTGGGAAGAATGGTTGCTACTACTGTTCTTTAAATACTTACTTCTTTTGCACATAACATTTCTCTGGTTGTTATCATTCCAAGTTGTGGCATATCGGTTGCTATATACAGTCGTGATGGAAATACTCTTCAAAAAATGCTGTTTATGGTGCAAAATCCTTCTTTTACTACCATATTTATAGCCTTAAGGAGTCAAGTATATTATTTTTTTTATTTTGATAATTTAGTTTTTTTTTATCTGAGAAAAAAGCTTTTACTGATGTATGGCTCACAATGCACTACTAAGTTACCAATGGTTATCTGACTACAAGTTTAAACCTTTCATAAGGGGTTCTCCTTTTTTTGGAATTGATCTGCTTCATCCCTTATAGATCAATGCCTTGCAATCTATGGACCTTTGAGACATGGCTGGAAAACATCATACGGAAATGGCTGGTAAAGGATTTACCATTGTTAAAGCTCTTCTTAAAATCTGGACAACATGTGGCCACTGCCCCTTCACTTTCCGCATTGTCAATGTGCTGATTTATCTGGCCACACCTCTTATTTACCTTTGAATTGCCACATCAGTTTTCAGGCAGAGACCTGTTATGTCTTCATCCCTAAATGCATTTGTATTTTAACATGACCTACTTAATTTGTGCACAATAATTAAGTCAAATTGAATTTTCTTGCTTAGTTCTGTTCAGTTTTCATCCTTTGTTATGAAATACAAATGTGTCTTATTTCTACAGTATATGTTATTTCTATATGTTATTCTTATTTATTTCTATATGTCATTTCTAGATTCTTATTCATTGTTTTGTCTTGGTATAGTTCTATATTACTCTACTTTCCCCTTTTGTATTCTTTATTGTGTAGCCTTTGTCAGAATGCCTCAAATCTCATATACTTACCACTGTTTATAAGGTATTGTATTTTATAATTTCTCTCCACCTTCCCTTCTACATCTATAACCTCAGGCAATTACATAGAGTAAAAGACAAGCAGGAGTTAAGTTACACTTTAAATAATGTATTATTGATAATATGGATAAATAATAACAATAAGCAAACTACAAATGAACAGTGGCAACCATACAACCTGATAAATGCTGATATGTAGTTTCAGGCGGCACACAGACTTGTTAGTTACTTAAAATGTCTCTAGTTAAGTCGTCATTTTCAGTCAGCTTTCTTCAGAACAGGCCGCATGCCAGTCCCAGTATGGCTACTGAGCTGTGTTTCTCAGTGTGGTCTTCTTTTCAGTCCATGGTGTGTGAGATGCTTCTTCATCATGATGGTGTGTGAGAGAGAGAGAGAGAGAGGGAGGGGTAAAGCAACCAAATTTATATATTCTTTGTCCAAACCCTTACACCAATAAGCTGTTGTGCTACAGAATGGCCTCTGATTCAAACCAATCCAAAACAGCCATACTTCAGACCAATGGGGGCACACAATACCTTTCATACCTGCCCCCAAAACCATTTGTTCAGCTGATGCTTGCCAGCTAGGTAGTCTGGCCTTCCAGTGGGATTGATTGAGGGAGTCCTGCAGAGAATCACTTGCCAAACTGGTTTTAAGCACTTCCCTCGACTCTCATAAAATTCCTCACTGACCTGACTCATTCCTAAAGATGGGGAGGGCGGTTAGTTAAATATCAAACCATTGCAGTTCCAATGAACACCACAAAATTCATCTCTACATGAGAGCAGATCTGTAACTAGTAATAATCCAGTGGAGACCCTTTAATGGATGAACTATTAATATATAGAATATTAAAAGTGTGTAGCACCATGGACCCCGTCTTTAGATACCTCACAGTTACCATCTGCAGTCAGTCCTAAACATGAATAATTTCTGGGAGTTCACATTCATAAGTATGAAGTAAAAATTGTGTTCACCTACTGGATGAATTATTATAGAGGGGAATAAAGGGTGGTTATTTGGAAAAGCCCTGATCCCATCTTATGACTTACAGCAGGTGTGATTAAACAGTATGCCTATATACGGCCATTTTCATCAGAAAGGGTACCAGTATCAGTCTATACCTGCAGTTTAAGATCTAAAACACATCTTAAAATGTACTTTCAGTAACCCATTGATCTTTTGACCTATGGATCTTTACCTTATATGTTAACAAATACCTACTGTATTTTGAGAAAGAACTCTTGGTCATGGTACAAAGAGCAGGAATTGCTTTTTGTATTAGCAGCATATCATTCCATTTTTAAAACCATCTTGTAAACCCACTAATGAACCCTCCAATGAAGCAAAAGGAGGTTACAAAGTGCTCCTTGAACCATGGCTAAGGTTAGATACCAAGAATTTATATTTTTTCAGTGCTGATATCCAATTTATTGTGTATGCTAACTAGATAATTCTACACTTGATTTTAGCCAATGCCCAGTACTACTAAGTGGATTAGACACTCCAATAAAATGTAATGTATATTAAACATTAACTTCTCTGTTGTATCTCTAATATTTGATATTTGGTAGTATTTGTTGAATTCCATAAAGCAAACATGTACTGTCTCATTAACCAAGACATGTATCTTTTTAAGAATAGTTTTATATTTGAATTAAAATACTAATAGGAAACATTCAGTGAAATGTGTGACATTTTATCCTCTTTGGCAAACCAAACAGAGTATCATGCTCCGGTCACTGTACATTCTGGACATTGAAATCCAATAGCTGCATTTTGAATTTGACCTGGTCTGCCTTCTTCTGTTTATTCATTCTAAGTATTCCGAACTAGGCGCATCAAATATTAGTTGATAACATTAGCTTATGATCCCTTTAATACGTGTGTGGAGAGATTTGTTGCTTGCTTAATAATGCAACAAAGACCTTTGATATATGCAGAGCAGCCCTGCTTTTGATAAGAAGTGTTTGGAGAAAAGAACGATTTCGCTGGAAGGTGATTTAAATTATGCAACACATGGCCTCGACATCTTATTATTCATTTTATAATTTACACAAAGAAAATTCCATTTTACATACTAAATCAGCATAGCTGTTAATCATTTCAGGAGGTTAAGTGGCTGGTTAATTATTTATTATGAAGGATTTAGTAATTGTCCCTATAAACTACTCTGTCAACTGATGGGAGGTCTGTGTTAGAAAAATGAGTAATTTTGGTTTAGACTGCAGCAGTTTTCAGGTTACAGAAGTGGGTTTCCTTTTTTAAAGGAAATGTTCAGATAACCTGAACTATTTAGTTCCTGTATTAACAATCACAGGAAGTTACACTTATTAGTAAGAATCCTTATCAAACAAATTGAAACACTTTTAATTAAAAATGCACTAATCGATCCCCCCATACTGTACTTTATTGATTTTTACACCTAATATATTAATTTCCTACATTCTTCTACATAAATGGAAACATTTAAGGCCTGGTCGTATAGTAGAGAACAGGCCCACTCATGCTCGATCGTCAGAATTAAAGGTTACAAATATGCTGTATATTCAACACTTTCTGTTTCATTTGAGTTTGCAGTTGATTTTTGCGTGTAATTAATTTATATTTTCTTCTTTCATATTCAAGTGTTTGCTTTAGCCTAGAATTATATGAGTCCTCTGTTCTCGGTTTCATCATAGGTATTATATGACAACTTTCATTTCATTTATCTGCCATTCATTTGTTTACCACACTGATCCACAATACTTTCCTGCACACAAATGTGCCCACATAAGCTTCTAACATTCAATACAGATCACATAGACAATATTAAGGTTGTTCAATTAGAGACAGTATATGGTATTCTAGGTTTTTTTTTCCACCTGTGAGTAAATTTTTAATTCTACAGTAGCTATGATTTGCTGCTTCATAGTGCTTAGATCTTTAGGGTGACTTTGTGCTGAAATATTCAAATATGTGTGATCAGGCTAACTCTAAATTCACACGTGAGTACACTCTGTCTTAAATTACATCCCACCAAGAAAGGGTAATTGGTTTACATTTTTTTCAGCTGGTTTAGCTCATATCTTCCCATAACCTTGACCAGAACAACTGGATATAGCAAACTAATGGCATGGGTTAATGCCTTCATAAAAAGAACTATATCCATCTGTCCATCCATCCATTTTTCAAACCTAATAAATGCATATTCAGGATAATGGGGAATTAGTGGCAATATTAAGTGTGTGACTCATTGTTTCAGAATTCAGAACAATAATGGCAACTTAATGAGAGAACTTAGGGTTTCAGATCTAATATATTCAAATGAGTTCTTCCCATCAATATTTTTTTATTTTCATTAGTGCATTTAATTTATTTGAAAATGTACATACAGCTACCATGTTGAAAGTATATGGAAGTGGTGCAAAGCATTAGTGGGCTACTGTTCAAACTATCTTATGGGCATGAAGTAAGACATGATGCCTAGATGGCCTATTGAATATAAATGGAAACAAAGTCTCAGAAAATAGCACTAGTGTGAAATGTGCATTTAATAATGCCTAAGAAGCTGTTTTCCATTATGATGACTAAAGCTGCTTCCATTAAAATGATGGGAAAAGTTTATGTCATTTGTTCAATGAGTTCAGTCGGGAATAAGAATGAGGCAAGGCCCATGAAGCACCAGTGGAGGTAATAACTGCTTGACTTATTTGAGTATTCAGAACAATACTTTCACCTTAATAGCAGAAGTTGGGGCTTCGCTCGCAAACCCCAACAAGCCTGCGCTACGCGCCAGCCACTTTGCATCTCTACCACTCGTGTATGTGGATTTCACTTTCTTCAAACAACAAATCTTTTAATTCTTGCGGATACGCCTCTTCATTGGGAAGAAACACTACTTTTCCCTGATCGCAACATGAATTAGATGATCTACAAGTCTCCGACTTAAAGTTTAAATCCGAACAATATATTCAATCTCTTTACGCTATTCCGTTATTTCACCAAATAATAATTTCTGTTTGTTTGCGCTAATGCGATCTTTACTTTCATTTTTTAAGACTTTAAAGTTTTAGTACTTTCATTATTTCTAACCTGCTCTGCATGTGTATTGCACCAACTTTTTGAGTTCTTTACAACGTTCTACTTTGTCATCTACTCTTTGTCTTTTATTTCCGGCCCCAGGCATGGTTAAATCTCTTGGCACAAAGTCTCGTCTCGCGGGACGTGAAAGTATCTCTCTGAAAAAGTCACGTCTTGTCCCAGGATTTTTTTTAATTATAATAGAGAGATAGAATTCATTAGTGCAATTTCTGAACCCACTTTTTCTAATAGAGGATAATGGGGTTCCAGAGTCCATTGTACTCTAAGGAATGGAGCCATCTTTGGATAGAACGCCAGTCCATTCCAGTGTACATTGTCTGTACTAGTTAACAATTAGCCAAACTTGGATGTTCTTGACAAGTGAGAAGAAACTACAGTATCTTGACATTTGCACAAATAAGCAGAAGATGTGCAACAGCTACACAGACTATGAATCCTGAGAGCTGAACCTGGGAGGTAGCATCACTAACCAGTTTGCCATTGTGTAACCCAGCATAACTCAGTTAGCCATACAGTATATGGCACAAAAATTGTACTGTACTTAGTTATAAAAATTATATTTGTTACATTCAGATCAATAAGATACTTAGCGCTCTTGAAAATTATTTTCTTTTGTGTATTTTTTTTTCATGAGTTAAATTAACGGGTTAAAAAAGAAAGCAACCCTGAATAACAGGCAGACAAAGCAAACCTGTGCCATCATGTTACGCTTTTCTTTCCCATAGCACAGATCTTTAATTGAATTTGTGTAATAACACAAGTAAGCTCTTCCACTGGACAGATGAAGTGTTTATTATTTTTCTGCTGGCATTTTAATTTGCATTAATAAGCCTAGACTGCATTTCGAAAAGGCAATGACTGTGACTATTTCTTTCTTTTTAAGGCACTACAAAGCTGTACTCTAGTATAATATCACAATAAATCTCACTTTCAGTCTGAGCTGTATTAGAACTGTTCAAAAAATGACCTCCAAAAGTTAGTGGCAGACTATTATTCTTTGCAAAACAATGTTGCCATAGCAGTTAAAAAAGGGCAAGTGCTCACCATTCAGTGATTATTGAGGCGCATTGAAGTGTGAGTCTACGTGAACGATGGCTTTCTCCTCCATCTGATTTCCCTTTTTTTTCTCTCTGTATTGTGTTTAGCTAGCAACAACTTCGAACTGAATTTAAGGTTAAATTAACATATTCCATTGCATACTGGAGCTTCTTTATAAAGATTTCTGAAAATGATAAATTATTATTTTTTGCAAAAAATATATTTATGTCATATTATTCACTTTTATTTGCCTTAATGATTTTTGGGTAATGATTAACTTCAACATACAGTGTGCTATTCACATAATATACAGTATTATTTTCCCTGTTTATTAATTCTGATCAGTCCCCTTCCTTTTACTAAAGGTAACTAACTAAATTAAATAAAGGTTAGAGTTTTATGATTGAAGCCCTATATTGATCTGTAAAATATGTATTGTAAGGATAGTTCGTAGGTAATCAATAAAGGAAACATAACAAATAAAAAGCACTGAACGTACAAGATGAGCCTGTCATTGGTCTTATACTACTCCACATTATATTCTTGACATAATTTTATTTAATTAATATCTTTTTTTTCAATTATTCTGAACCTATTGTCTGCCAAACTGACAGATTAAACTGATAAAAGACACAGCAGAGTATACTCTTCAGATCTGATGTATTTATTGTAATTCTTCATCATTATGTTATTTTCATTAGTATATTCGATTTATTTGGAAGAAAAACTACATTCAACAAGCTTGTTGGAAATGTATTAATTTCATGATTCTTGACCATTTAAAATTCAATATCTAAACGAAGTTTAACAGCAAATCTAATTTGGAGTCTGTGTTCCTTTGTGCTGTAAAATGTAAGTAAATGAGGATGGTGACATGAAGGGCATCTGATTTTAAGAGAACTCTCCTTGAAATATTTAAAAAATAGGTGATACAAAGCATTGATGGGCTACAGCCCAAATTACCATAAGCATAGGAAATAAGTTATAATTTTTAAATGGCCAATTAAATATAAACAGAAGGAAAGTCTCAGCAATTGACACTAATGTGAGATATCTGTTGAAGAAGATCTAAGAAGATGTTTTCCATTCTGAAGTCTAAAACTGCTTTCTTGAAACTGATAGGAAATGTTTGCGTCAGTTGTTCAATGAGTTCTGTTGGGTGTGAGAATGAGGCAAGCCCCATGAGGCACCAAAATTGTAAAGAAATAACATGACAATCATGAGGTACTTTCACCAAGCAAGAAAACTGCAAGTGCAGAGTTGAGAGTGAGTATGAGTTGGTTGTGATGAAGATGTAGTAGTAGTAGTATTGCCAATATTGTCTCATGTACACGGTAAGAACTGTTGATGGAAGTAAAAGGGATAGGAGTAAGAGGGAGACTGAAGTGAATGGAAGTGGTGAAGATAACATAAGAAGAAGAGGTCTAACCCCTAAGTAAAATAAGATTTTAGTTAGGCCAGAATTAATCTGGCCAGTCTGTATAAACCTAGATACTGACCATTATACAGGTTGTTTCAATCAAGATTCAAAATTATTTTCAGCTAATCTAGTGTGCTTAGACATGGATATACTGTACTAGTCATTTCAGGTAATACATAATTTCAATATTTCAAAATTTTACCTAGTCATTTCATTTTTAGGTGTGTCGCCTAGAATTCTACTTTTTGAAAGGCACTCAGAATGTTTTAATCCATATTTTGGCTGGTCAATTTAATCAAAGATGAAGTACTGTTAATAAGAAATAATATTTCTTAATAGAATATTGTAAACTTAAATATACCTGTGCAATCGTCTGTAGTAATCGATAAAAAGGGTAATTGTAGACTTCCACAATTAGCCATTGGAGTTTTTAATATTCCTTCCTAACCACTGAGCACCACAGATAACAGCAGGGGTTCTGTTGATCACCTGTCTGGTCAAGAGATGTTCATAACCTATTGATTGACCAGCTCATCAGGTTTCTTGTACTGCATGAAAATAATGAGAAATACCTTATAGTAAATCAATTCAGAGTTTCTATTATAATAGACATTTTACAAAAACATGGTACACCAAATTTTGACTGATAAATAGCTATTCAAATAAATAGTTCTTTTTTTTTTGCTTCTGTATCTATGGCATGCACAATGAAAAAAAAAGATTCTCTGATAATAATGGTTGATTAAAGCCAGAGGAATATTATGAGACTTCTAGTCAGAGGAGATGCTAAACCTGATGACTGAAGTCTCTGATCTCATCTTATGAGGATGTTAAATGACATGACTATAAATTACAGGGGGTGACAAACCAGATGACTCAGTGATGACTCTCCAGCACAGATTCACATTTACAAAGTACTGCAAGCTTGGCCTTTTTTTCTAGTTGCCAATAACATGTTGCTGGACAGTGCTTGTATAAATGCTTTACAGGTACAGTAAATTCAATCACAATCTCTGCACTTTTTGTGTCTTTTTCCATTCTGTCATGGTATGTAAATCATGAGATATCAGTCAAGCCTCTCTTCTGTTTGCAAGGTCCAACGTGTTGCTGAATTATATGCATTGTACTGGTTGTAATTATCCACTGGGTATGTCAGACTACACGACCGTTATTTATGGGAGCATGCTGCGGGTTACCTCCAACTTGCTAAGACTGTGTAAATGAGGTCTATGACCGAAAATCACTGAAAAGGTCATGTAATGTGACAGGATCTTTAGTAGGTCAATAATGGATGAATATATGATTAGAATGGCACCTGCTCGCCTCTACTTTCACATACTGTACCAATGAAACACATTAAGACTTTGATGGTTGAAGACCTTGTGATATTAAGTTATTTATCTTGCTCAGTTAAACATATTAGTCTTAAATGAGGGCAGGACTGCTTGCATGGTAGTTAGTGCTGCTGCATTAACTGTGTAGGGTTTGCTCATTCATCCTATGTCTGCATGGGTTTTCTTACAAATACCCAAGTTTTACTCCCACAGCTCCAGAAATGATTACTGTAACTGTTGATTATAAATTATTTGAGTATGAATATGCATATGTGTGTAAGAAAGCCCTGCGATTGACTGGCACCGTGTCCAGGGCTAGTTCCTGCCTGGAAAAGCCTCTGGATGCCTGCAAACCCAAACTGGGTCATGGAGGTTTAAGAATGATATATTAGTTTAAATGAGAACTGTGGCTATGTAGTTAGTGTGGGGTAGATTACTGTCTTGTTCTTAATGTTTCAACAAGTCTCCAGGTCTTCACACTTCTGAACTTGTATTAATCAAAATAAGTAAATGTATGGATGGATGAACACTATTTAATTATGTAATACAAAAGTGGCTGACTATGCAAATTTAGACTTTGTTCCATTAAAGAAGTAAGATTTGGCCAGCTGTCTTTGATAGTTTCTTTAGTAATCTGATAATCCAAGATTTACACAATAAATGTCAATCACAATAATTCATTTACCCTGACATATTCCCCATGCCATCAAATAAGCAAAGGTGTGAATACTGATGGCTGGAGAAATGTCCGTCCAGACCCCAACTGGCAGGATAGAAACTTTTAAAAAATGATTCCAGTGGCTATGGACTATCTTTTACAAAGTTAAAAGGAAACCTAAACATTTCAAGAGCAGCTTGATATGCAATAATAATCCTGATTATTTATTTATTTGATACTAGCTGTCCCCCGTGGCTCCGCCCGTGTAGTAGAGAAACAGGACAGTGAGGAGGGCCCTGCCTGGCTCCTGACGTCACGATTCTCCTTCCCCTTGGCCCGCAGTCTCTGTCTTGGATTAGCACAAATAAATTGCTCCTGCAAGCAAACTAAGATTCTTAGCGTGATGAGTGAAGTTGCCAGATCTATCGGAATGTTAAAGCAAATTGTAGAAAAAAACCTGATCTAAATCCGTTAAGTAGTTCTCTCGTTCACTAGTTAAGTGGAGGTAAGGTACACCCCAAAGCTGGTGCATGAGTGAGGAGGGCCTCGGCCCATTGCGTGTCTCTTGGATTTGCACAAACAAATCGGTACCGCAAGCAAACTATGATACATAGCGCAATGAGAGAAGTCGCAAAATCAACCGGATTGTTCAAGCAAATTATAGAAAAAACCTGATCTATATCTGTTAAATAGTTCTCTCGTGAAAAGCAGACGGACAGACAGAAGTTGGATTTTATATATATAGAGAAGTAACAATTTCTGGAACATTAATAGATCTTTCTTTCATAACTACCTGATTCTTAATTTCCTGGTTTCATCTTGACTAGTCCTTTTAAGTTTGACGATTCTCATGAAGAAAAATACACTTATCATGGAAGCCTCTTAGTCCAATTTAGAATCATAGGTGGGGCCTGACCCTAACTTTGATGGTTCAAGTGCAAGGTAGAAATTGGCTGGCCACCAGTATTATACACATTCACACACACACAAGCCACTGATGCCAGGACAATTTAGATTAGTCAATTAACCTACTTTTCCTGTCTTTGGTATAAAGGAGAACAATCAGTGCACCAGAAGAAAACCACATGTGGACAAACTAAAAGAAGTGGGAGTTCAGGGTGTAGAGTGTAGATGGGTGCAAAATTGGCTCAGACACATGAAGCAGGGGTTTATGATGTGAAAAACCTATCACATTTGGCTGATGTTAAAGGCAATGTACCTCAGGCATCAATGCTAGGGCTGCTACTATTTTTAATATATATAAATGATTTGAATAGGAATATACGTAAATAATAAACTGGTTAGGTCTTTAGAAGATACCAATCCAGGTGGAATGGCAGATAATCTTGAATCTGTTGAATCGTTACAGAAGGACTTGGAAAAGCATATAGGCTTGGGCAGATGAAATTTAATGTCAGGAAATGTAATCTAGCATGCAAAGGAAGTAAAAATGTTAGGTTTGAACAAACAATGGGAGGTCTGAAAATCGAAAGTACCCCTTATGAGAAGGATTTAGGAGTTGTAGTTGACTTGACACTATCAACAACCAGACAGTGTTAAGAAGCCATTAAGAACACTGACAGACTGTTAGGTTATATACCACGATGTGTGGAGTACAAGTCCATGGAGGTTACGCTCAAGCTTTATAATACACTGTTTAGACCTCACCTGGGGCCTCATGCATAACGCCGTGCGTAGAATTCACACTATAACATGATGTAAGCACAAAAGCCGAAATGTGCTTACGCACAGAAAAATCCAGATGCATAAATCTGTGCGTACTCATACTTCCGCCTTCTTCCGTTCCATAAACCCCGGTCAGCGTGAAAAGTAATGCACGTGCACGCGCGTACTGTCCCGCCCAAACTCCTCCCAGAATTATGCCTCTTTGAATATGCAAATCAATATAAATAGCCCTTAAGCTCAGCGTTCTATGAAAAGACAATGGGAAAAACATGGGAGAAAATATAAGAATTTCAGTGAATACCAAGTGGAGGCAAAGGAAAAATATACTATTTGTTGATTTAAACAGTGGAATAAACAACAAAAGGAAGTTGATCGAGTGACATAGCGTGTCGGAGAAACTCGAAAGCTCAAGTTCACAAAGTCAAACAGTGCCAAAATAAAAAAGAAGTCACATATCAAAGTCGCAGTGAAAAGGCGAGTTGTAGCCCACCGTCTGAGCTTATTAGGGTATAGACAAAAAAAAAAAATAGGCACACAGTGGGAAAAAAAGCACGAAATGTCAACTTTAATCTCGAAATTTCCACTTTAATCATGTAGTTTATTTTGTCATTAAAGTAGAACATCATAAACTTCATTTTAAATTCATTTAATTTATTAGTTTCTCAAATCCCATCGTAACTAAAGTAGCGCGTTAAATGCTTTGTTTTGTATTTGATCTTTAATGTGCTCTATGTGTGTGAATCACTATGTGCTTCCGTTCTTTCTCTTTCTCTGACAGGACACAGAGTCCATTACATTCGTGATATTACAGCTCTCTGTATAATTAAAATACTGAGATGTATACGTGATATCATTTTCATGATGATTGGAATGAAAGCATGTTGTTAAACTTAGGAACACGATGGCGCAGTGATTGTTCATGTCTCACACAAGATGCTGTTGCGCCATGTGCGACCTTCGATGAAATAATTTATTGTAGCAGTACTGTCTTTTTCAAACATACTAACCTCCAATTCCTGTCGTTACTTTTCTTTCCCCAAATACCCAATCGCCACACAATCAGCTCTGTAATAGACATTAAGCCATCTGTAAGCTTACAATGACGATTCTTCAAAACTTTTAAGGAACATTGAAATATCTTCATAGTACGTTTTTAATTATTCTATTCATCTATCCTTCCAGCGTCACGCCAGCCTCAGCAAATATACAGCGCACAAGGCAGGAACAATACGTGAACTTGCTAGCGCTGCGGCACCATGTCCTCACATGTTTAATTATTAACAATACAGATTACTTAAATGAAGTTAAAGTTTTATCTGTATAATATAATCAACATATTTTGCTGCATTTCATCTTAAAAATGATATCATCATCATATGTAAATATGCGCTTTATAAAGTGGCGCAGGTTGTGTAATATTATAACTGTAGTGCAAGTTTACAGTGGGGTAATTGTACTTATAAGTACAAACAGTTCTACAAGGAGCAATTGATTGAGTGCGTTTATAGTTCTTGGGATGAAACTGTTTCTGAACTGCGAGGTCCATACAGGAAAGGCTTTGAAACGTTTTGCCGTGGCTTTGGCAGCATGTGCTTGATGCTGTATACTGATAATTCTTTTTCCGATCAGCTGCTGCTGTGATTCCCCACTCAGATACAGTGATATAAATACTCCGAGTGGTACAGTGAGAGTAATATGGAAAAAGATGATCCGCTGTGGCAACCCTTAAAGGGTGCAGCTGAAAGAAGAAAAAGAAGAAGAAGATGGTGCAGTGAGAGTAACAATGCTAAAGCAGTTATGGTATTTGAATTACTATGGCTATTCCCTGGACCATTATATTGTTACAGGTAATCTACAATCAGATGCATTACACTAATAAACAATATGCAGTTAGTTTCAGTGTATTTATAAAGACGCGTCAGAAATGTGGTTCTAAGAAATAAAGGGTAACCACACAGGAACAGTAGCACTGCTTTGATGCTGGGTGCCGCCAGTCTGCAAAACCGAGCGGAGAACTTCCGTACAACAGGATATGAGGTACCGTGGAAAAGTGCGTGGCTTTACGCCAAGTGTAGGTCTTATACATCGCGATTTGAACGTGGAAACGTTCTTACGCAACATTTCTGTGCGTATGCACCATTTATGCATGAGGCCCCTGGAGTACTGTGTACAGTTTTGGTCTTCCATCTGCAAGATGGTCATAGAAGTACTAAAAAGGTCCAGAGAAGAACAACTACACTGATTCCAGGACTGCAGGAGATGAGCTATGAGGAAAGATTAAAATAGCTTAGCCTTTTCAGTTTAAGTGAAAGTAAATTAGGAGGTGACATTGCTTTTTTAGGTTTATACTTCATCTAGACTAATACTTTAAAATGAGTTCATCAAGAACATGGGGACACAGTTGGAAACTTAAGGATAAATTTTTCACAAACATGTGGAGGTTTTTATTTACACAGAGTACCATAGACACTTAGAATAAGTTTTCAAGTTGTGTAGTAGACAGTACGACTTTAGGGACTTTCAAAACTAGGCTTGATGTTATTTAAAAGAATTAAGTGGATTGGACTGGCAAGCTCTGTTGGGATGAATGGCATGTTCTTGTTTATATTGTTTCAAAATAAATATTCATCCCCAGAATAACCAGAACAACATTTGAACCCTGGACTAAGTACTATGAGGCAACAGAGTTAGCCGCTGCACCATCATTACATTTAGCAAAATCAAAGCAAATGACTAAATTAATTCTTATTGAATTGTTGTGGCTGGAAGCAATGACGGTGGTGGCTATGAAACAAGCATAAGGTCGCACAGATAAGTATTCCACTTAGCACAGCTGTGCATATTTCTTCTGCGTGGATCACAAAAGCATCTAGTAGTGCTAACTCTGTCAAGCAGATAGATTTTGCATTAGTGTAATATCTGCTTAGTAGTTTTCTAGACTTTCTTTTTCTGATCAGATTTAAATTGAGCTAAAGCCTATCTCAGTATTAAAATGTTCAAGTTATACTAACATATGCATCCACATATACTTACTGCAGGTCAATTCAGAGTCTGAAGTCAATCTGAAAATGTATGTATGGACTGCTGAGGAAAAAAATGGTGGTGTAATGGCCCAAATCAGAATTGCATCGTTGGCTTAAACAGTGTGAGACAAGAATGCTATCCACTGCACCACTGTACCACCAAACATTTATTATAAAACATTTTTTATTACACTCGTTTATGGTTCAGTCCCTGCAAATGGCAAACAAATGAAAAATGCATTACAAGCGGGCGTACACGTTTTCCATAATTTCTACTATAACGCCATATCAATAAAGTGAAAAGCTTGTTTTTGTTATTTATCAGATGAGGGTCATTAACTTAATGGTATTTTAATTTGTGCAGGAGTGAAAAAAATGTGATTGTGATGGTGTGAATCTTTCTTGTAATGTGATGAAGACTTCCAAATTACATGGTTAGGAATAATAGAAAGTTAGATGAGTCATTTTTTATTTCACCTCTTGCTTCATTTGAATACGGTGGACAGAAAATTGTGCTGCAGGAGTCAAACGTTTGAAGAATTTTAAATACACATATGGCTTGTTTACATTGTACTTAAAAAAAGATGACACTTGCAAGATGTGCTCAAATCAAAACCACTGTCTCTTGCAATAGCAATTTAAAAGTGTTCCGCCGAGAAAGTGCATTCTGAAGACACTGGCAACGCTCTCTGTATACAAAGTTGTGCTTATTAAGTAGAGCGGAACAACCACTGTCAAAATCTGAAAGAAGACCACGAAAGACATTACTTCCAATTATCTGCCTGCCTGGGTAACGCAATGGAATGTAAATGTAGAAGGCAAACCCTGCTCCTTTGTCCTAAGCTAGAAGTAGAGATGCAAAGGAGACTTGTGTACTATTTCAGGAATAACATTTTACAGTTTTTTTTTATAGTGCCTTGTCATGTGTCATATTGATTTGAAATAAAAGGCTGTATACAAAGCGGTAGTGTTTAGCTCCACTGCCTCACAGGTCCAGGGGCCCTGAGTTTTAATCCCAACCTTGTTACTGTCTGCATGGAGTTTACTTGCTCTCTCTGTGTCTGCAAGTGATTTCAGCTACTACTGTGACTCCCTCCCACATCCTGATGTGCATATTAGTTAAACAAGATAGATTAAATAGACTGCTGAGAGTCAGTGTGGATACTCCTTACTATAAAGTGGCACCTTGTTTATGTCCAGACCCTGGTATAATGGGGCTACCAATTAATAAGAAAATGGAGTGACGACAAAAACACTTCATAGATATCATCTACACAAATAGTTAGTACTGATACATCAGATTTCTAGTCAACATGCATGCTTACCAATGCACAGTGTAGAGTACATGGAAAGAAGGAAATGCCAGATTCTTTTTTCATGGTAAGATAGGGATGAATAGGAATATATTGAAAGAGTTGGAAGAATTCAGGTGGTATATTAATTCTGAGTGAATTCATCCATCTATCCATCCATTATCCAACCCGCTATATCCTAGCTACAGGCTTACAGGGGTCTGCTGGAGCCAATCCCAGCCAACACAGGGCGGAAGGCAGGAAACAAACCCCGGGCAGGGTGCCAGCCCACCGCAGGGCATGCGTGACCCTGTGTTAGGATATAGTGGGTTGGATAATGACTAACTGACTGACTGAAGTCTTGTGTAATCATAACTGCTTTATACGTACAGTAGCTGAGATTAAAGCCAATGAGAGAATAATATGCTTTTGTCCAAACTGATGGAATGAGGAATTCTTAAGCATAGTTGGAAAAGTGATTTCTAACTTTTGTGGTTCATCTAACTTAGCTAACATTATTCTTTTAACAAATTGAAGAATTATTTATTTAAACAAAATAAGTTTATGGCTTAGACTACATCCTCAATGCTACATTTTCATTTAAAAATGCACATGTTAGTCTCCAATTTTGTCTTTCGTGCACACTACCCCAGCTCTTTTAACACCTGAAAACAACTTCCAGATGTGTAAATCTGTTTAAGATGTTGTGGTATAGATAATGAATTAAAATAAAGAGTTTGGAAAATACAGATTTTAATTGCACTCTGATTGGTTTATGCTTACTATGTGGCCCTTCCCTGATTGGATCCAGCTCACTGAAACATCTCATTTCCCTGATTAGTCACCCTTCATAGAAGAAAACCACATGTCAACATAGCGAACACAGAAGAGTTGCTTTCCATTGTGTTATCTGTATACAGTACATTTAAATTGCTATCAATGCCATCTGAATGTTGTACATATATGCAAAAGGCAAATAATTTATTGGGCAGCAGTATAACAATCCTTTCATGGAGGATTGCTTCCTCTCTGCTAGTGCATATATGCCCAGTGAAGGGGAACAGCTACATCATACACTTTGCCGGTCATTTTAGTTTAAAGGGAGATGCTTTCATAAGCAATGTGAAAACAATAATGTGGACAAATTGTTTTTGTGTTCATTTAAAAACTCATTTTTTAAATAAAAATATAGAAGTGTGGCTATAGCTTTAGTTATTGCAAACATCATGAGGTCTAAGCCTTAATTCTCAAAATTACATTTTTTTTTAAATATTCAGTGCTTCAGTTCACAGCTTCAACATACAATAAGTGTGATTGGTCATTTCTGTAGTTGTTCCAGCTTATATTGTTTTAAGCAACTACATACTCTGAAATTTGCACCTCACTGTAATTTGTTTGCATTGATATTTTTGATATTTTTTTTTCTCTCTTTTGCCGTATTTGCCTTTGGCACATCAGAGTTGAAACAAGTGTGGCAACTAAAAATATACTGCATGATTTTTTAATGCAAGGTCAGGCGCAGTAAGGCTTATTTATCTTGTGTTACATCACAAATGGTCTTTTGTGGTCTTAAGCTTTTAACATCTAAGAAGCCATCTTTGAGATGCATTAGTTGCAGTCTAGAGTATCTGTGTAGCGTTAGAAACTTTTTTATGACTATGCAATGACAAAGCTTAATGAATGTGGCATCACTTATACCAAAGGAGTTAAAATATATATAACAAGTTGCCTTATTAAACAAATTAAAACTAATGAAGTAAGGCAAATATCTAACTCTCATAAAGAAATGTAAAATGAGACAATTTTGTGTAATATGAAGTAAATTGTGAAAGTGTGTGTTAGTGTGCCTTACAATGAACTGACACAACACCAGTCATTTATTACTACCTTGCACTTGATTCTTTAATAAAAGGTTTTGACTCCCAGTAGGGCTGTAGCTGGTAAAAAGTATAAAAGACATAAATTCCAAAAATAACTATACTTTCACTTTTGAAATCTTTTAAAACTAATAATATGCATTACATATCGGCTCTTGCGTGGTGTAAGGTGGGTACAGTCTCCATTAGCCTACTGGAGCTAGTCCTATTTGTGCTTGGGGAAGAAACGCACACTCAACATACACAGTGCACTGTGCTGCCATCCAACAGATTCAAAATCTCTGCCAGCTAAATGGCCATTTTCTGGTTTTCATCCATGCAGTTCAGTGCTCTCTTACATTTTGATGGTATTGGAGCACACATTCTTTAATGGCCAAATGCCATTCCTGACACCAGCCTACTTTAGTTGTTTTTTACTACGCACACCAGGACTGGTCTTACCTCGGGTCACTACTTTTTTTTTTGCTTTTATATATATATATATATATATATATATATATATATAAAAACGGCGCGCAAGATGCAGATCACATGGCATGGCACGGCAGCAGATTGAGCACAGAGGAGGTAAAAAAACACTGTATTTGTTTCCCATTGTATCACTGTTTAAGAGGGGGTTTCGGAAGAGCAACCGCGTCTTCTTGGGGTGCGTTCAGCAAACCTCTTTACAACACGAGCGGCAGAGACGTGAAGTGGCTGGCACGTAGCGCAGGCAAGGGGTTTGGCGAGCAAAGCAAGCAGGGGGTAAGCCCGTAGTATATATTATATACTAGCAAAATACCCACACTTTGCAGCGGCGAAGTACGGCCTTAAAATTTTTATTAAGAAGAAAAATTAAACCTTTTTAAACTGAGGGAAAATATACCAATAATTATTTGTTAAGGATCTCTTTGTATACCACATTGT
>JANRMT010062849.1:17198805-17216566 GCA_026402145.1 Polypterus bichir lapradei
AGATAGATAGATAGATAGATAGATAGATAGATAGATAGATAGATAGATAGATAGATAGATAGATAGATAGTACTTTATTTGTCCCAAGAATAGTAAATTTAGCTTTTCTTCCCAAATTCCAAATTTCTGCATGTCAGATGATTAACAACTCCATAATACTCTGCTCTGAGTATGTAGATCGCTCTGTTCACTGATGGACTGATATAGAAAGATATACTTAATTCCTGACTAAAGTATTTTGAGTATCAGAAAAGAAAGTCCTATATAATACAAATATATACATACACACATTTTCAAAACCAACTCCCTTGCTTTTGATTTTGTGTGACAGAATTCAAAAGAGGTCTTTCTCTTTAATGATCAGTTAAATAGAAATCAATTAAATCAAAACACAAAGCCATCAATACATGATTTAAATCCACATGTCACCCCTGACCTATCTCTCCCACTCCGTCACATGTCACATGCCGTACTACCAGTAACCACTGCAGCATCAACTGACAACATCACTACACTTAACCAAAACATTGGCTACATCACATGTCATAATTGTGGAAGCAATAGAATCATAGTTGTGAGTGGAGTGGCTGATTGCTCCATTAATATGTGATTCGGACAGCTCCAGAAGAATCAGATTATAAGAGGTTATCAGGGTTATTCTAACTAGAGGCAAGGGGAGGTTTAGAAGCTGCAGTGCCCAGACATACGAATGTACACTGATACACCAACAGAGCAAGGTCTGAAATGTCTAGCAGTGTAAGAATATGTGGAGAGAGAAATAGTAACTAACAGCACTGAAGAAAGTAAGCCAGACCAGAAGGTCAGAACAGGTGGACAAAACTAATGCATGTGCATAAATGTCCTCGGGCATCATTGAGGCAAAAGTGATGGAGGGGATATGAACTAAAGCTCATTAAATATCATTTGTGAGGAGAAGAAAATATAGTATGCACAAATTTAAGTGGAATAAACTTGTGATTAGGACTTACTTGTTGATAAGAATTGGATATTTTTAAAAATAGTACTGTGAGAGAAATTAACGTTGAGGTAACTGTTACAAATAGCTCCATCTACTGTAAAGGATGCCTTTTATTACAACAGGGTTGAGGAAGTCTTGTCATGTAATCAGATTAGTTCAGCATAATCAATAAAACTGGATAATATAACAAAGCAACAATCTTAAGTAAACTAAATTATTTTGCATAACAAAGTTAAGAAGCATATCAGTTTGAACCAATCATGATGTAAGTAAATGGTATAATCTTTTAACAAATAGAAATAGACACAAAGAAAAGTTAAACAGATTAAGAGGCTTTGGCACACATATACTGTATAGGAAAATAGGAATTTCTTACAAATAAATTCTTATTAAGAAGAAAAAAAAAACATGTTAATTGTCATTACCTTGTCATTCCCTTGGTAATGTGCTGGATACAAATGATAATAGAGTGCCTTATAGAAAGAGGCAGTTACAATCACAAGTTTTTCCCTAAAAGTAATCCAGTAAAGAAGAGAGGATAATGTGAGATACTGAAACCTCTGAGAGATGTGTTTATATGAAGCCTTATGTACTGTAATGGGGTAACAAAACAGACAGGCTGTATGAGAGAGGAAAAAGAGCTAAGAAGAGAGCATGATAAGGTAAAGGAGATGTGACACACCATAGACCCTTGAAATTGAATGAAGTTGCGGATAGTAGAAAAAGGAGGGTGAAGGAATCCAAAAGAGAGACTGAACATTTTGCAATGATTTGACGCCAGAATCAGGAAAACAGGTCTTTCTTTAATGACAAAACAACATGACTGATGTTGATATAACTGAGGATCATAACATAAAAGTCATTTGATTGTCCAAAATTTTAAGGAAAAAACCAAGGTCAAAGTCGTAATGAAGCAAAAGTCAAAACCAGAATATTTTAATAAGCTGTTTGCCTATTTACTTGAGCACTAGTCTCGTTCATTGCTGTTATCATAATGGCTTCACATATTGTTTAAAACAAGTAATCATTTTGTATACTGTATTATGGCCTGTATGATGTCACTGGTCACATGGTATGCACGTCATGCAATCATGCAGCATCATAGTGATACATCACAGAAGTGTCCATTAAACACCAATGCACAAAATAGCACCAAGATGATGTCATCAGAGCAATGACAAAAATTTAACAAAAAGTGCTATTATGGTTTAAACCATAAATAAATGTTAATAAAAAATCATTAATAAGCTCCTGGCAGTTCAAAGTTGTGGCTGGCCTATCCCAGAAGCACTGAATACAACAACAGTGACAGGACCCATTAAGCACACATCCACAATCACTGAGGTCAGTTTACAAGTGCTAGTGAACCTAACATTGATGGGTGTGTAAGAGGAAAAGCAAAATACTCAAAGTGGAAGCCCACACAAAAATGGGAAAATAGTGCAAATACCTCCATAATCAGGCACAGAATTCAAACCCAGAACAGTGGATCAGTAAGGCAGCAGATGTAACCACTACAACACCATTTCCTATATCTTCATGACCTAATTAAGTAAAAAATGGGTTTATTATTGATTTCAAAAACTGAATAATGAGTGTTAAAGAAATATGATAATTATTAATATTGCTAAGATTCCGATTGCTGGAATACAGTAGATTTAAGTTAGTACAACCCTGTACTGGATGCCACAAACGAAATCACAATTCTTTCAGAAATGCATTGTTTGTAAATATATTTTTGAAGAAAACTACAAAAAAACTACTGTATATTCCTATTTATTTTTTTAGCAAGCTTGCAAAAATTATTTGTGATTACTGATTAGGACTGATTAGGAGAAGAAAATTTTGTTTGAGACTTTGTATTGCAGGTCCTCTTATCTGCATTCTCCTTATGTGGCACACCGTTCTAGATCATTAACTGTAGTCACTCTGGTTTAGTATTACTGATTGAAAATCAGCCTTCACCAACTGCAAATTGGAAAAAGATGGGTACTTTAGGATTCAAATCAATGACTTGGGGAGATCCAGGTAGTAACCTTAATGTAAAGCAGCTTGATAAAATGAGTGCACTGAGGCGGTATCCTTTTTTTGTTATATGGTGATTGAGTGAAGTGTGAGGTGTACATAGGGCTAATGTTAATTTTATTTTAATTATGCACACATGTATGCATGCAATTACTTTTATTTTCTTTGCTACCTCTTAATAGCGAGTATGGCCAATGAAAAGTGTAGAGAAAAAGGACAGCCATAATATTAATAACCAAAAGGAAGTCTTAACTTGCATGGCTTCATGTCTCTAAGCAGAATGAACAAAATCATGAAGTTTTCCACACCCCTTTCTGTTTCTATTTCACTATGTGTGAGAACGCTAAATCTACATATCCTGGTTTCCAGTTCTTTTAAACAGCAGATATTGTTTTAAATTGTATCAACATTTGAACTTAAGAAAAGAAACAGTTTTTCCCCTGTATTTTCACAGCTCTAGCAGCAAACTGAAAGTTTGCATTTAATATAAAGTTAAATAAAAAGTTTGTATTGAACTTACACAAACATCATGAAATGTGGTATTAACACACAAACTTTACAACAACATTTATATATAAAGCACTTTTTATACAAATGATGTAGCTCAAAGTGCTTTACAAGATGAAGATAGAAAAGTTTCTTAAAAATATAAAAATAAAAATAAGATTAGGCAATACTAAATAACAAAGAATAAAGTAAGGTCCAATGGTGGGGAGGACAGAAAAACAACAACAACAAAAAAAAAAAACTAGAGGGTTGGAGAAAAAAAAAAAAAAATCTGCAAGAGTTCCAAGGCCCTAAGCCTAACCTTAATCCTAAACCTAACCCCGACTAACTAACATAAACAACAGAGTGTAATTGCAGACTGCAGTACCTATGAGGTCAGTCATGTAACGCCCCAACATCACGAAAAGCCCTCAACGTCAGTCATGAAACACCCACTGCATTAGACTATGATTAACATTAGGGCCCTGTTACACTATGGTTAAGATAAGGGTTGTAGGAGGGTTATTTCAGTCAAAGGGCGTTATGTGACTTACGTTGTGGGCTTTACCTGATCTATGTCATAGGTATTGCAAGCTGCAGCTAGACCTTTCTCAACATAAATGATCTAAATCGGTCCTCATGGTTTTCAGACTTCACATGAACTTTGCAATTTTTTTAGCCAAACACCCATTCTAAACTGACTAAAACTATACCCTTCTATCACTGACATTTTGTGTTATAACTGTAAATTGTAATAAACATACTGTTAAGCTTATTTAAACCATTCTTATCTTCATACTAATACTCAATGCTTATCTTATGGATTAACTAGAAATTCTAAAATGGTCTTACTTGAGCACTTGTTTGGACACTGAGGTTAACTGGTGCCCAATCTATTGTGCCCATGTTGCCAGGAAAGGCTTTAGCCTTCAATGAACCTGAGTTTAATGCTGTTTATTGGATCTTTTCTGTGCTTTTATTCCAATTATTATTAACTTTTAAAATTTTGTGAAGTGCTGTAAACATGGCCATGATGCTATTTAAAGAAAATGCTATTCTTCTCCTTATGAATTAGATTAGGTGGGATAGAGAATATTATGTCAGTTACCCATAAGATTAAGCTTGAATATTCAGAAGACAGTTTCAATGTAAGGCTTTGGACGATATTCTGGCTTACTGAGAGACAGACCTCATGAAGGTCCAATGCAGGGATAGTCCGAAGTAAAAAGTTTCATACAAAAGAATGTCAGGCCACTGGCTCAATTCCCATCTCAGTCAGATATAATGTAAATACTGCATTATATTTACAATTTTAAAATGATATTCCAAATTAAGAAATGCCTTTCACTTTTAAAGTTCTGACAGTGACAAAATCTCCTAAGTGTAGACTCACTAGCAAAAATAATCACAAGATTTTGTGTTTGCACTCAGTGAATAAAGAAATATCGATGGATTGGAAGAAGAAATTTCGTGCAGTGGACAATGGTTATAACACAGCAAAGTCAGAAACAGAGCACAATACAATTTTCATAAAAGTACCACATGAATAAAATGTTAGTTTTCAGAATTCTAGATTTTAGCCTGCTGACACACATTTTGGAACTGATGACAAAAGAAAAAGTTTAGGGAAAAGTAATTGATCTAGTATATGGTCAATTAAACACTTACGTGTATTTCATCAAAAATGCAACAGGACCTTAATTCATTATTCACTTTCCTTAGTGCACCACGAGTGGCACGGCCCTTGTGGTACACATACTGTGGTTTTACAACAGCTGTTTTCAGTGGCAGCACAGTGACACAGTAGTTAGAGCTACTGTCTAACAGATCCTAGGGTTCAATCCCATTCCGTGGTATTTATCTTTAAGAAGACTGCATGTTCTCCTTGTTTCAGAGTGGGTGTTTCTATACAAACTCTGTTTCCCCTCCCACATCCTCAAGGGCACACAACATAGGATAATTGGCAACTATTTTTTTGTGTGTCCTGTGGTAGTCTGGCACACTGTCCAGGGAAATTCTCTGCCTTCCCTCCATTGCTGCTTTAATAAGATTTGGCCCCTGTAATGGATTAAATATATATTATATATATATATGTGTGTGTGTGTGTGTTAATCAATATTTAAAATATGACATGTCACCACTAGATGGGACTGTTACAACTAAAGTGAGCTTAACAAAGCATACACTAGGAATAACAGATTATCTGAAACATAAGAGATTTGTCAGTACCCTTACTAGTCTTTGAAAGTCTGTTGGGAAGGCCAGCTCTGCAGTTCCTGCCTCAGGTCCTGGCTCACTCTATATGGAATCATCTGTTTAATGTTTTACGTATGACTTGCAGTAAAGGAGAAGACTGGGATCGAGAACAGGTCTAGTGCAAATGATAACGATGAGTCAGGTCTAAAAATGTGTATGTTTTTAGTTATTTGGTGCACTGTATAAAGTGCTATTGGTTCATTTTTGCAATGCAAAATGTTATTTTAAATCACTTTCTGTCATTATGCACCATTGTATCATTTGCAAAAATCAACTTTTCTGCCTAATGAATAAAAATGCACTTTATAAAATAAAAAAGTTTAAAGATAACAATTTTAAAGGCAGTCAAGTGAAACGCATTAAAATTAAGTATTTAAGTAAAGTATTTAATAGTGAAAGTCTCATTTCAAATTCTTTAAATGCAGAGAGCAATTAGTTTTCAGAACTATGCTGAATTCAGTTTGCAAGTGCCTAACAGCAGCATGGTGGCACTATGATTAGTATTACCGCCTTACAGCCATTGTGACCTTCATTCAAGTCACAGCCTAATCACTGTCTGTGAGAAGTCTGCACATTCACCCACCTATACATTTCTACCAGTTACTGTAATTTCTGCCCTTATTTTAAGGATATGGAGGTTAATTCCTGTCATTATAAATTTTGGATCTCCATGCCTATAAGGTAATATATGTTTTGGAAAATGTATCAATGGATTGATAATGTTTTAACAGTTATATATTTTATATTAGTAACTTGCACCAGCTATGTCATTACATCATGCACTGTATTGCCCCTTCATGTTTCTGCACTGTGGCAACTAGCAAATTTTTTTTCACTACACTGTAAGGTATAAGAAAATACATTGCATTGAATGGAACAGAGTAGTGGGGCTATGCGCATGTGTGGGCATGTGACCTGCGATGGACTGGTTTCCTTGTGAATGGTTGTTTCCCACTTTGCGCCAACAACTGATTGGATAAGCTCTGTAGTCCACAATCCTGACTAGGATTAGATATGTAATGTATGTGAATATTTTAAATAAAACAGAAGACAGACACAAGAGATGGTTGAGGTCCAAAATGTTAAAAATCTTTTTAATTTCCATAGGCATAAGGTAAGAAAACAGGGGACTGTTGAAAAGTCTGATAGTATCTTCGTAGCAGAATTGAATGACAAGCCACTTCCTGCTGCCATCTTCCTACATTTTCAGTGGCTGGAAGAGGTGAATTGGTTAATTATTTATTTTTAGTTAATTTTTCTTGGTCAATTTATGTGGTGGAGCACTCATTTTGGGGATTTTTTTAATTCCTACATTTTGAATCTTTTACCAGTTATACAACTGAAAGCTTACTTTTGTTGTTGTGAATTATTTTGTATCATTTTTGCTGTCATTTTGGTCATCTGTTATCACTTGTCTTGCATGTATGTGTCGTGAATTTTGAGTTCCAAAGCACATTTGTCCTAATAAGTACTTCCAATAATGCTCACTTGAAGGGGATATCACTTTCAAACTCTGACTGTTAATAAAGGAAAGCACTGAACCAATAAAAGAGATTATTTCACCAAAAAATCTCTGAAAATATATGAAGCTCCATAGAGCACACAAAGCAAAAAGGATTTGCCAGCAAGGGAAATCCAAGGTGAACAAGTCTAAAAACAGAAATCCAAGGCAAGGTCAAAAATACAGTAATTCACAAAAAAGGCACAAATAAACTCACCCCTCTTGGACATATTTGAAAAAAAAACAAAACAAAAACACCAGGAAGTGTGGGTGAAGCTCCAAATTTATAGGGCAAAGGGCAGTTCCTGGCTATGCCTCTTGGGGGATCACACATAAAACACATGGAACATAATATAGGTGGCTTACATAAATAAAATCAAAAACAAAGAACAATGGACATAATCAAAAAAGTAGCGTTCACATAAATAATAGAATCAAAAACAGACATACCTGTAAAACATGAATTTGAACCCCAGCCATGGGAGGAGCCCTGACTGAGATATGATAGTATGTAGGTTGTGAACAGGAGTCACAGACATGGTGAAAGGATGTCAGATCTCCAAAATCAGCCCCAAACGATGGCCATGACCTTAACCAGCCTATCTAGAAATGGGTCGCTTCAAGTTAGCTAGCTCCAACTACTACCTGCAGGTTGTGACCTACACAGGCCCCAAAATGGGGAATTGACTTTAAAAGTTCAAAATACAAGAAACTTTGTTTGTCCTTGAAATGTTTCAGGTATTTTATGTTTATAATTTTTTTAATGATTTTTGGAGCCATATTTATGAAAAATTACATATTATGGCTTTATTTTTGGCTTGTGAAAAAAAGG
Organism: Polypterus bichir lapradei; assembly: GCA_026402145.1. Taxonomy (NCBI): domain Eukaryota; kingdom Metazoa; phylum Chordata; class Cladistia; order Polypteriformes; family Polypteridae; genus Polypterus; species Polypterus bichir. The sequence goes on from JANRMT010062849.1 coordinate 17,206,885, forward strand.
CAAGAAAGAATCTTTATGAATAAATAATTTATTAACAATGATAGAAAAATATAACACAGTATTCAAAAGGGCAAAATCAGTAGAAGGACTTGACTCAAAGGTAAAGGTTGAAGTCCCAATGCACAATCCAAAGGTTAACACCAAGGAATCAAAAAATCTGAAATAAATCAAAGATAGGAAATGCTCACACAACTCGTAAAACACACTCAATACTCCACTGCTGGGTTTTTCTTTCTAACAGAATATAAAGCCAGAAGGAAGACCCAACAGAAATGATGGGAAAAGAAACAGATGTCAGGGTGGTCCCACATCCTAGGATCCACCCACAAAGCAAAGAAAATGGCTCCATATTTAAAGAAACAGAATATACTGTAAATAAAAAGTAATAAACACATGTACAATGCTGTGTCATCGATAAATATTTTATATATATATATATATATATATATATATATAGTGGAGGACTGCCGGCTCCTCATGCCGGTCCTCACCCCCAGGCCGCCAGGAGGAGCTCTCCCGACAGCAGGATAGTGCCCCGAGTTCCAGCAGGGCCTTATGGACTTTATAGTTTTTATACACAGCCCTGCTGGATACCTTGGGGGCCACCAGTAATCGCTGTGGGGGGGCTTATGGGCTCTTTTATGCCTTATGACCCGGGAGTACGGGAAGGAACGAAGTGCTCCTGGGTTGAAGTAAAGGACTGATTGCCCTGACCCGGAAGGAATAAGGAACTGTGGATTGTTGGGACAGGAACACCTCCGGGTCAGGGGCTGAGCTATGCTGGGAGGGAGAGGAGCAAAGTGTCTGGGCGAGGAGGAGTGGTTAGTGTACTGTGTAGGAATTGTAGTGAGTATTTGAGTAGTGTGGAAGGTGCTTGGTGCACTGTAAAAAATAATAAAGAGTCTTGGACTTTTACCTGGTGTCTGGAGTTGTACCTGAGGGTTCAAGGGAGCACTAGCGCCCCCTACTGCCACAATATATATATATATATATATATATATATATATATATATGAACACAGCAAACACTAGTGCATTCCAGTATTAACTGCCTTATAGAAAACATAAGCTCTCAAGGTCATTTTTACAAAGAGTATTCAAATATTGAACCAATACACCTTGCCACACAATGCATAAGTGATGTATCGTGCAAAAAGACTTGGTTTTCAAAAAGCATAATTTAAAAGAATGTTTTAATATCATTCAGTGTTGTTTCTTTTTCACACATAGTTTTCTTCTGTAAATTCCCTGTTGTTTGAATGAACTACATTGTTACAGAACAATATTATTTGTGAGTTATGTTCCATGAAGAACATATTTTGCATTATCATTAATGTTTTGTCCAAGGAAGCCAAGAGAAACAGCCCATGCTGTTTGAGCTGAATGCAAGTGCTGTGAAAGTGCTTGTTCCTTGTTGGTGTGTCTTGGGCTGGGTAAAGGAACAGAAATCACAAGAACAGACTATGTTGAAGATAAAATAGTGGCCAACCATCAGTCCCAAAGTAAATGAATGGCAGAAAGGAAATGTTTAGGGGTCTAGTGTATACTGGTGAGTGCACAAAGATACATAATGTACTTGGCAAATGAGAGATAAGGTCAAGGTTCAAATGTGAAACTAAGGGAAGGTGATGAGACCTGGTTACACCAACACATTCTATAGCCACCTCTGACCCCAGGAATGAAGACAACCCCAGAAATGAACCCACTGAAGACTGTAAATAGCTATCCTTATGCTGAATGTACTGAGACTGGAATACAAAGGAGAAGTGTGATGGAGGAATTATGGCAAGAATTAAGATGTTTTCAGTGAGGAGATGAATATGCAGGGAGAATGCAAGCCAAACACTCTGACTTTTGGAGGGTCCAGCCAGTGCAGTTTTCCAGGGCTCATTGTTTAATATTTTTCTTACTGTGTGCTTTTACTTTCATTCTTAATTCTTTTATCCATCCTATGGTATTTTTTTAAGATAGAATTGTCTTGAATATTAAAGTAAAATACATGTGTCTCTGTGTCAGACTACTACACTACAACACATATAGAGAGTTTTCATGAAAAGCATTGTCTTTATTCTGTTTTTGTTTTGTATTGAATTTCCAAAAATAGGCAGTGTGCAGTAAACAGACCATAGCATAAATGACTTAGAAGTTATTTTGCTTGTCTACAGAAAAGCTTTAGACACTCATCTGGAGCTCTCTTAAGACTATTTTGTGTAGGAACAAACTGAACAGAGGTGTCTGTCTGTGAAAACTATGGCTATCATTGCCTGCAGCAACATTGTACTCACTGTAGTTATTTTGGTCCTCCTTGTATCTGTATTGGCCTTCATTTGCATAATTTAATTTAGATGTAGGAGATTAAACTCTTAACACCATTTCTGGCTATAGTACAGTATGAAAGATTTGGATTCTACATAAACAATAAAGCATTTCACATTTGATTCTGTGTTGCTTTTTTATTCTATCAGGCCATGTATTATGCCAGACTCTCATCAACACCCACCACTGAGTCTCTTGCCATGTTCATATATGTAATTTGTCTGTGTGTATGTCCACCTCCTGCAGTTTGCCTTCTGGCAGTCATCCTAAGCCATTTTGCCTATTTCTGCATTTAAACACTTTTCTGACTTTCTTAATTTAAAAAAAACTCCTGCACCAAAATCAGATTATAGTTTCATCATATATATTTTAAAACAAGACAGCTAGTTGTTTAAATATAAAAGTTGTTTTGATGTGGAAGAAATAACAAGGACTAAACATCTCAGGAAATTTCTGTGAATTCTTTAGTTAACTGACAGGAATGTATTAGCAGATTTTCCATTGCTTTGAATTTGGCCAGCAATGATTTGGTGCAGTTAGCCATTTTGTTGCACTTACAATCAGCAATGAAACATTAAATGGTTCAAAATGCTGAGTATACAGATTGCACTGTTTATTGCAGCTGCTAGTTGAAAACCTGCTTATCCTTGTACACAATTCGGCAAGTGCACATTATTTAATAAATTGCTTTTATCTGCTGATGATGCTGATTGTACTTCTACCTAAAACCGAGAAGTAGAAAAATACCCAGAGAGTCATTAACAATAAAGCTATCCCTTTTGCCATTCAATTTAATTACTCTTGTGATATTTACTTATAATGTATGCAGAAAAGCTTGAAAATGGATTTTTTTTTGGTCTTTCCACTTATTATGGGAGTGAAACATGCAGCAGTACAGCCTTTGACATTTCATAAGCACACATTTTTGTTTTATTTAAGATCAATCATAAACAGTGTATTTTTTGAGATTATTAATATATGAAACAACACAGGACTGCGGGGGAAAATCTTGACAAGAAACAACATAATTAAATGTGACCATAGGCAGAAAGTGTAGCAATTAAGCTCAAACCTTATATCAGGTCAAGGGGAAGTAAAATGATCCATGCTAATTTCTGTTTATTTCAGTTTCCATCAGCATGACCAAATATTTCTTCAATGAAAAAAAAAATAAAATTGGCACATACCTTTTCCCTGAAATACAAAAATAGTTAACCAATTAAAAACCATTATATAATCATTTGCTTCACACTCTTATTTTTCTACAGTAAATACGTGTCTGTGCTCGTTTTAATAAATTGTTATTTTATAATCTTTTGCAAGCAGAGTGGATCATAAAAAACATTCATATTTGTACAGTATGTTGTTACAATGCCTCCACCTTTCAGATTTTTAAAAAGAAGAAGAAGACATTGCATTTTATATAACACCTTTTAAAATAGTCAAAGTGCTTTACAAAGTGAGTGGGTAGCCAATTCAACCACCACAAATATGCAGCATAAATCTGGATGATGTGATGGCAGCCATTATTACAACATTATGCCCATCACACATTAGTTTCCAGGTGGTGAAGAGGTAACAGAGATAGTTAGCCAATTAGAGACAGGAGATGAGTAGGAGGCCAGAATGACCAGGCCATGATGAGCAATTTAACATGGACATCAGGAAACACCCTACTCTTTATGAAAAATGTAGAGGGATCGTTTATGGCACCAGAGAGTCCTGACCTTGGTTTTATGCCTCATCTGAAGGAAGTGGCACAGTGTCCCCGTCACTGCACTAGGGCATTGGGATCTTCATTGAGACTACAGGGTAAGCGCCCACTGTCGGTCTCACCAACAACTCTTGTAGCAGCAACCCAAGCTTTTTCTTTTCATTTACAGTATGTTGTCTTTTTATAATAATCAGATATAATTGGTTTGTTTGTTAAGTGAAGAACTTTATCTGAATGTAGAAAGTAAGTAGCATGATATAATTGTACATTAGAAACAGCCATCTGTTATGTTTCATAGGTACGTCTTCTTTATTTGATAACGGTATCTGCAAATAAATACAATTTTACAACACTGTAAGTACTAATTTAAACCAACAAGTTATTTCTCATATGTACCAATACTGCAAAAGGCAATTTTTAAATGTCAGTGAAGGAGAGGAGCAATGTGTCTGAGAATAAAGCAAGGATAGTATTGGTGAGAATGAGCAGCGTCGAGCTACAACAGCTCCCTCTAGTAGCTGCATACCTTGGCCAGAGGGATCTCAGAAGGCACATCATTGTGTGACATGTCAGTAAAGTAGACAGATGCACAAGAGCTCTGCTGTTTACTGCTTTGTAGGTCAGCAAATTGGTCAGAAAGATAATCATCAAACCAGACAAAAATGAATGTATTTATGCATGCTAAAGGGAACAGCCTTGGTAGGTATACTTTATATACAGGCTTAGAATCATGGCTATAGAAAGGCCTAAAAAGGAGCACAGCAAAGGTATTCTTTATTAAGCTACAAGGTGATACTAGGAGATGGAAATCCTGCCACTGTCACTCAAGTCTTAGGTCTGAGATTTGGTTTTTCAGGGTAATGCTACTTGCAAAATAACAGTAGAAAAGTTAAGCCGTACCTCCTATTAGCTCGAGACTGTTTAGATTGAGGCTACTACAGCTACACAGTGCCTATAAAAAGTATTCACTCCTTGGACCTTTTCACATTTTATTATTATACAACATTGAATTAGTTTTGATGGAACAACAGGGTTAATGACACCAAGCAAGCACAGTTTTTGATGTACTAAAAAATTTCGTAAATGTTAATATATATTTTCTGAGACTTTTCAGGTAAGGATGACGGTAGTTTTGAGGTAAGGTAGCTGTAACTGCGTTTGTCGAAGGTGTCCAAATGGTTCAAAATATTCTAGCAGTAGTAAAACTCATTGTACAAACAACTCCACAGTCCAAATGTCTTCGTTTTAACAATTTTAGTGAAATTCAAAGCCAACAGTTCACACAAAAAAATAAAGAAAAAAGGCTGATAATACACACAAAAGTGGGAAAAGGAAGGATTCTTGTCTATGGCAAGTATCTTGGTTACATTTCTTAAGGTTTCTATCTATTATCACATACACTAGAACCTACATTTGATCTACGTACATAATGGTCAGAAAACTATATGCCTTTAATGCCTACCTGTCTAACTGTTTGTGTTCCTGCCTAGCTATCTAACTCCATTCTAAGAGATATACTGTTGTCACACAGAGCTAACATTAAGAACTTTCCATTACCTTTAACTTATAGGGGTGGAACATGTCTATGTTAAAGCTACATTATATTTAAGTTCAAAGCTGAGCAAACTAAGAAAAATCTGCCATTAACATTAATTTAAAGGATTTGCCTACTTAAGGTAAGGAAAGCAAATGTTTCACGGCAAAGTAGCTATACTCATTCGTCATGGCACTGGAGTGTGGTGACTTGCAGCATGTTGATTAGCACATGCAAGAAGCAGCTTCCTCGTTCTCTGTACATGTGACAATAACAGCCTTATAAACCTTAAATAAACGTATAATTATAATGGATGGAATTTGTTTTGTTGTTTTTTTACACTGATGAAGTCATTAATGTTAAATTGACCACAGATCTTTGCAGAGTGTTCTAAATTAATTACAAATAAAAAGCACAAAATATTTGACAGTGCTAAACACTTTCTAAACAAGTCTTTATTGATACAGCTGCACTCTTAAAAATAAAGCTGCCCTTCGCTAAAATAGTATTTTTACAGGAGACCCACTTAGACCCGCAAGGATTAGTTTTGGCTGCACAAAGACTGGACTGGCCAAATGTTCCATTCCAGCTTTACAAAGAAAACTAGAGATGTGGGAATTCTTATACATAGAACAGTCTCATTTGTAGCATCAGATGTAGATCCTGAAGGGACATATGTGATTGTCATAGGTAATTTATTTAAATGTAAAGTGATGTTGATAAATATTTATGCACCCAATATCGATGATAGGGAATTTATGCAAAATGTATTTGCATCCATTCCCAATGTGAACACTTGTAAAATTATAATGGGTGGGGACTTTAATTGTGTTTTAAATCCAGACCAAGACAGGTCTTCTGCCACAGGGGCGATGTCATCCAACACCGCAAAGACAATGACACAGTTTCTAACTGACCACAACTTATCAGACCCCTGGGGATTTCTAAACCCAAACTCAAGAACATATTCCTTCTACTCACCAGTGCATCATTGCTACTCAAGAATTGATTATTTCTTTGTAGATAACAATTTCTTGCCTATGATTAAATCTTGTAAGTACAATGCTTTTGTTATTTCCAACCATGCCCCTTTGATTTTGCAGGTAAAATCATTATGCCCCTCATACTCATCTTGCAGATGGCATCTTAATCCACTTTTATTAGCAGATGAGAACTGTGCAGAATGTATATCCAAGCAAATCAATATTTTTATAGAAACAAATACATCCTTAGAAGTTTCTGCGGGGGGGTTAATTTGATTCAAATCTTTTTTTGTTAAACTTGAGTTATTTGTATGGAAAGCAATTTGATTTTAATAAAATCAATAAAATAAAAAATAAATAAATAAAATAAAGGTGAACTTGGAGTTCCATTTGCAGTGCCATAGGGAAACTGTTTTTGATTCCCAAAAGAACCATTCACGTGAAGGTTTCAAAAGGAAACGTTATTTATTTATATCCATAAGAAGCTCCATACATATCCATGAATAGATAATGAAAGATCTGCAAAATAATAAAGAGTTCATGATTATTAAAGGGCTCTTGCTGCATACAATTACAGTCTAAAAACAGGTTTTCTTGATCTGTTAGTATCCTGCTGGGTAGCCTACTCTACGATCAAACTATCTGTTTTGAACACGTTAGGAATCTTTTAAAAGCTGAAGGAGCTAATTTCATATGCAATGAACCCTTTACAGAATTACATGGATCTTTGTCAAGCAACAGTTCTGCGAGGTGCCATTTTAGAACCAGTGTGGGAGAGCAAGGAAAGATCAGTTGAAGCTAAATGGAATTTATGGTAAGGATACAGCAATCCAAGAGACTGTCAATGTACAGCTCTGCTTGTTGTGTCAACATGTTTCTCTTTATATCTTGATATGGTGCTTATGTCAGATCTTGAAAGAAGATTTACTAAAGGCCAGCCACCTGATGTAACCCATGAGCTCAAGGATGAGAGATGTGATCTACTGCTTAATGGAGGGTGAACGGATAGTCAGAGACAATAAGATGAGGGAAAAGAGGCAGTAAGACAGATTCTAGATTTTTCCTGGTTTTAAGATACCGATTGGCAGTTATATAAGGTCCAGAGAGGCCAGGTGGGTTATTTGATTTGTTGTGTGTATTTATATTGCACACTGTTGCTACATTCACTACTGTGTGGGTATACTGCATGTACTTATGACAGTATGACTGGATAGCTCTTGAAAATGTTTACATTTTAAAATACTAATATATATTTCACAATATTGAGTATAATTTACAAACATTATTTAGTAATACAAATAATCAAATGTGTAGTTTATTTTTCAAAATATAACCAATTGTATGCTTACCTGGATACATTCCAATAATGGCCAATAGGTTAGCTGTTGTTGTTGTTATATGAAAATTCTGTAAAAAAATGGACAGGCAATGTGAGTGTTTGTCTTAGAGTTAAGGCCCTGTCACTTTACATGACTTTTACAGGAATTTTCAGTCACAAACTTCACTTACATTATCTGAGTGAGTCTGAGGTAGTTGCAGCCCGCTCCTGTGAATGCAAGTCCTGTAGTCTGACATTCCCAGTGACTCAGCCCAACCCATCTTCAACTCAGACCAACAAAACCAAACCTGTCTTCAGTCACAGTGGCATGCAGGCTCATTGTATATGAGAGCAGACAACCAAACCAGCGCTCAGTCACAAGTACAATGCATATAAATGTAGATACAAGGAATAGGTAATGCAGGTGCTTTGGACCTCACAAACGGAAGAGGCTTGTCTGTTCTATGTACCACAACAGAATGGGAAAAGATAAGAAATGTCTGAGACTGCGGTTGAACTCACTATACCTGGAAATTATCTGCACACTACCAGCATTATCAGGCGGCACATTAATAGCTGTCACAAAAAGGGTTAAGCTCTTCTCAGGCTAGAAGTCATGTAATGTTCCACCACTTTAAATGAATGTAGATCAATAAAGTACATTTCCAAATGGAACCTTCTCAAACTACAGTCAAACCAGTATTTGAATCTATGTTATTCTCTGCTTTTGAATGTGATGATACTCAGTAGGCTCTAACTTTTTGAACACAGTCATTTTTTTAAACTACAATAATTCAGAAAGTAACTGTATGTAAGTGTGAGCTTTTTCTGGCAACAGAAGATTAGTAGAAAAAGATTTGCGATGAGAAGAAATAAGGAATCACCATCCAGCCATCTGGCTGAGACTGCCTGTATAAGAAAACTGGATTTAACAAAGCCAAAACAAGTTGGAGTTTTTCTTTTTCACATGATACTATTAAGTGCTTTAGGATTTTCAACTAATCAACATAATAAGGTATCACTAGTTCCTTACAAACAAAAGAGGACACCTTCAAGAGTTACCATGTTTATTATTCACAATGTTTGGTTTTTCACTCAAACAGTAATAAAAGAATGAAAAACATCCTACTGCATAATACTGTGCTGCCAACATTTAAGAAGCTCTAGTCCTCTTATTTTCAGCTTTGGGAGAGCTTTTTGTAGCATTCCTCTATGTGTTTTAACCTGTTCAATAAAACAAATACTCAGATCATCAAACAATTTAATGTTTTAAATGTGAAATATAAAGGGACCAATACATTTCTTCTATTTCCATTTTATCTTTGCAACAATAAGATTATAAGCTAAAAAAAAAAATCTGTGCTCCCCTAAAGACAGCTGCTATGCACACTCTTGCATTTGCTTAAATGTATACGCCTGTAATGCAGAAAGATAATCAGTGTATGCAGTACTTCTTTCCACAGAGAAAAAAATAACGTATCTCACTTTTATCTATCAAACTGTCGCCCAAGGCCATTCATAAGCAGCATGAGAGTAAAAGAAGCAAAAGAGAAAACAGATTTATGCCAAAGTTTGAAATGTGAGATTATCCTTTCCCTTATGATAAACACAGCGTTTAAAGAGTATTTCCAACAGGCAAATAAGCAACACTGGTTCTCTCCTGTTTTAAAATCTTTTATATTTTGTGCATTGTATTATTACTGAAATATGAAACTATTTTGTTTTATATGTATGAGCAAAGCATCTTGAGCCAGGCGCACTGTTATTGATAGATAGATAGATAGATAGATAGATAGATAGATAGATAGATAGATAGAT
>JANRMT010062849.1:17216758-17226853 GCA_026402145.1 Polypterus bichir lapradei
GATAGATAGATAGATAGATAGATAGATAGATAGATAGATAGATAGATGAGAAAGGGACTATACAGTATAAAGGGTTGATAGATAGATGTGAAAGGCACTATTTGAACTAGATAGATAGATAGATAGATAGATGTGAAAGGCACTATATTCACTAGATAGATAGATAGATAGATAGATAGATAGATAGATAGATAGATAGATAGATAGATAGAAACTTTATTAATCCCAAAGATAATTGCAGAATGAGAAAATGACACAGGGTAGAACAAACAATATGAAATTCTCTGATCTGCTCAATCCATTTCAGGTCCAAAGCAGGTCAAAACAAATATCTCAGAAACCCCAGGTGCAAGGCAGGTACCAAGATTGGGGTATCAGTCCATCATCCCAGGGGTGTAGCGTATGTGAGATCTCCAATTTACTTTCCACAAGGGATGCCAGAACAATGAATAGATTGATACAATTTATGAACAAAGTTCATTAATTGGCAAAAGTGTTCTTTAAATACCTTTTACTTTCTCTGTTTATAGTTTGGACATGGTGATAGACTACTTTTCAACAAATAACCCAAATGTTCTTACTGTAATAAATCAAATAATACAATATGTTCATAACATAAGGATAACAGAAGATGGATCTTTGCAAGTATATACAGCACAGTCTGAGGATAATCACAAACAACACAAAATATAAATATACACTACCTTAGTTTGATCTTTTTCTCTCCTATAGTGAAAATATACTGTATAACATTTGAATTCTATTTCCTTAATTCTAATCTAAAAATTTAACAAGAAACATAATTTGTTCCAGACAGCTTTAAATTGTTCTAGTCAGAATTCTGGTCTTTCGGCCAGTTAGATGAACAAGTTCTTAGCTAGCTATAACGTTTCTAGCACCCGCACTACGATGGCGACACTGATTTCTTTAAAAGCTAGTTGTGCATTACTTTGCCCCCCGCACAGCTCCTCCCATGTGTGTGTTTGTGATGTGCTGCTCTGACATTTTCTACTGAATTTAGGAAGAGAAACTTATAACAGCTAAAAATGTTTCTTTCCCACAGGTTAATAATTTTCAGCTCCTGTACAAAGTTACCAAGTAACTATCAAGTCGTACTCAATAGTTCTCTGACTCAAAGTAGGTGATTTTGTTCTTGTTTATTTTTGTTCTTCTGGGTGTAGGCGAGGCTTTGACTCTATTCCTTTGGTTGTCACCTTTCCCTGGAATACACGCAAGGATGTTCAGTATACTTTTTCTTTCCTTGTTCAGGAGGTCTTGTTCTTTTCTTTGGTTGCATCTTGCAGTTTCTATCATAAAATTACATTTGCTTGGCAGTCAGTTGTCAATGTCCTCTTTCAGCCAAATGAATGTGTTTCTTTATGTATGGTTTGTCTTGCTTGGGCACCATGCTTTAGTGTAGCACGTTTTGAACTTTCCATGGTACCCACTTCCAACTCCATTCCATCCACACTTACAGTCTAGCATTAATTTGCCCTAAGGGGTAAAGGTGATCAGCCACACTCTAGGCAACAGTGGTCCTGCTATGGAGCAGAACGTTTCAGGCAGGTCAAAAGCAAAGTGAGTACAGATCCAGTACTTGCAATGGGTTATAAAGGAAGAAGTGGGCATTTAGGCATTGGTTTCTTGAATGCACATAATCCCGACCTTTTAGTTGACAATTGGTGCAAACTTTTGTCCACCAAGGTTGCCAGTGGTTGAGTTATGGCTGTTTGTTCCCTGACCAAGTGATTAAATGGTGCATCATGAAGACATTTCTGGATGTCATTAGCCTGTGATTGATCAGTTTTATCAGATAAGAACCAGAAACTGTATTCCAAAGAGAAGCCCTGTGAGGAGACCTGACACCAGTTAAAGTTAAGAAGATCTGGCAGCTGCCTGTTAAGTAAAACATTGGTGTGTCAAAGCAAAGCAAAATAGTTAATGCCAGTCTGTCCTACCTGGTGCCACACATGCACCCACCCACACAGGCTTAATTTGCATTCACAGCCTAATCTGTACATTTTTGGGGAATGAAGGTGGAAGACTGGAATACAGAAAAAGAGGAGAATATACAACTCCACAAACCCAGTGGCACAGTGCAGAAATGGAGCCCAGGAATTTCTCTCTGCTAAAGCAGCAGTGCTAAACTTTGCATCTATTACACTAAGGTTTACAGTGAGAAGTCAAGTAAAATGACACATTTTATTGGCTAACTAAAAAAGATTATAATATGCAAGCTTACATTACATCTTGCCTGAAGAAGGGGCCTGAGTTGCCTCGAAAGTTTGCATATTGTAATCTATTTAGTTAGCCAATAAAAGGTGTTATTTTATTTGACTTGTCACTACATTCATAATGACTAACACGGTACCACCCCCTAGTACTACTAAGGTTTATAGTAATGCCCTATAAATCTGTAATGATTGGGCTAAAACTAGGAAGTGTTTTCAAACCTCTGTTAAACTTTCTAAAAACAAATTGTCTTTATAAGTTGTGCTATTAATCATGGTGCCATGGTTCATACTAGTTTGACATGCAAGTAAGAATTGTACTGTATCCTGTACAGGAGTATGACCACTACTTCTAAATCTTGCCCTTTTTCTGGTTACTGTCAAAAAATAACAAACATCAACACCACTTCTAGGCTAAATTGCAGGTCTGAACCTCAACACTTTATTTCTTTAGATGGATTTGCATTGTTCAAAGAAATAGGTGTGATATATATGAATAATAAATGTCATGACTGGTAACATTATTTCCAATATTAAAAAAAATATAATTCTAAATTGTAGCTAAGCTATTCCCATCTCAGTTGCCTCAAAGTGTTTTCAAGTATCCACTTGAAGAACAGTAAATGAAAAATTCAAATGAAAAGTGAAAAACTAATTCATTAAAATTGCAGTGTTAGTGTCCGGAGTAGGGAAATGCAAAGTAACTTTTAAGAAATTAGATAAATTCTATTTTTTTTCCAATAAAAAGTTAAATCATACACAAATGAGAAAGTAATGGCAGCTAACCCTTCAAAACACTCTCTTTGACTAAACATGATGAATAGCATGAAGTCTGAAATAATTCAGTGATAAACGTCTCTCTGAAGCTTCATTATGTCTTTTATCACAATGTGGTCAGCACCTACCCACCACCTCATTCGTTTCTGTGTTGTCAATCTGTTTATTCAAGTCTGTCTGTCTTCTCCTTCAATCCTCCTTCACTCTATGTTGAGTGCATCCCTAATTTGTTTCCTGATTGCCATGGTGGCATGAGCACATAACCATTTGCAAATCAATGAAGCAATATTGTTTAAACAATTAACCCTTACTGCAGCAAGGGGCATCCTCTGTCTGTTTTTGCTAAGCTGCTCTCAAGTGTTCATTAAACATTGTTTAGTTTCTAGTTTATTTATTTATTTCTCATTGCTGTTACTGAATTCAGCTTTTGAGCTGTCATCTATTCACCAAAGTAATGATGAGTTTTCTAACCCAGGTAAATGAAATTGGCTGGAGTGAAATGCATGCTATTATTTGGAACTGAGTAGCGAGGCATTTTTTTCTTTATGCTATTTAAGATTTCACTTTCATCAGTTTTATGTCAGGATATCAGAATGCTAAGAACACAATCACTTAAAACTGTTAACACCAAGGGCACTTTACAAAATATGTTCCAAGACTAGAAGCTGCAGCTCCTTGATATCTTCTGATAGATTCCAGACTGGACATGGGCTGTAGGTCATGACAATTGCCAATTAGTGTCATGAAAAGGGTCTTTTTTTCCCCAATATGAAAAAAAGAAATATATCACAATTTTGTCTGACTATTTTTACTGCTTTATGAAGTTATAAAATTGTGTGCTTATTGCATGGCTGTAATGACACCTGTTCTGGAGGCAAGTCAGCAGATCTGCAAAAGTGGATATTTATTGTGACCTGACTCCTCCAATGCAGCATTTCTAGAGCTAGTTAAACATGATTTGAAATGAATAAAAGGCTGAACAGACATTTTTGCTTTAGACTGAATAAAATGCTCCCTGAGCTCACTGCACTAAATCCTCACCCCTGCTATACAACATGTAATCAGCCACTCAGCCCGTAACCTCTCACTGCACTTACTCTGCCCCCGCTACACATTATCATTTTGTTTTTGCTCACATGTTTAAATGATAATGTGATGTGAAAATACAGAACTGATTTCTAAATTTGCTTTTTATATCTCAGGTGTAATCTGTATGCTTGGTTAGCTCACATTAATTCACTTGCATAATGTGCCTTATGATTATTAAGAAAAATCTAGTTTGCCGGAGGTTGTCTTCTACATCTTACTGAATAGGTAACCATGCATTATTGAAAGTTCTTCATGGTTTATTATAGATGCGATAAAGAAAGTTTTGACCGAGTTTTCTGCTGAATATAAACTGAAAAAATCATTCAAAACAAACTTTGGATGGCTTTCATTTATACAGTAGGGAGAGGAAAGTTGTATTTTATTTGGAGATGAAAAACGAAGGAGAGATCTCTTTGTCTTTTATGGATCATAGCACCATATATGTGCATCAAACTGTTTTATCTGTTTCAAGGACATCATTTTCAATCATAATTAATTTAATTACTACGCTGTTAGGTTCAAACCTTTCACTTGTTTTGCTTCTCTCTTTCATATGCCTTGTAGTTAGGAGACCCAGGTTCGCTTCTCGGGTCTTCCCTGCATGGAGTTTGCATGTTCTCCCCATGCCAGTGTGGGTTTCCTCCAGGTGTTCTGGTTTTCTCCCACAGTCCAAAGACGTGCAGGTTAGGTGCATTGGCGATCCTAAATTGTCCCTAGTGTGTGCCTGGCAGTGGGCTGGTGCCCTGCTCGGGGTTCGTTTCCAGCCTTGTTAATTGTACTGTATCCTGTACAGGAGTATGACCACTACTACCGTGACCCTGTAGTTAGGATATAGCAGGTTGGATAATTGATGGATAGATATATTGCATGTGTTTCCTTCTGCCCTGAAATATTTCTTTATCTTAGCTATTTTTGTTTAGTTCTACAGTGAGTGTTCAACATGTTTTGTTTATCTATCTTCATTTGTACAAGATGTTTGTACATCTAATAGTGTGGCTTGATATACTTAACGCTCTCAGTTGTATGTATAATTTAGGACTATACCATTGATCACTTCAGTACAATGTCTGTGTTCAGCATTTGCCTTAGTTTCTTGTATTTTATTCTTTATCTAGTCTCTTATTCGTTTCCAAAATTTGTAAATCCAGGTTTATGAATGACTTGTTTTTTCACATACGTATTATTGCAAATAGAAAATTAGATCACCCTGTATGCCATTTCAAAACATGTTACAAAGAAACAGATAACCTCATATTATTCACAGACTCAAGTGAGATGTACTGAATGAAATTTAGTGAATGAAAATGTAAGTCAGAAATACCAAAAACCATAGAAAAATATTGCAGCTTGTAAACCATAACAATAGGGTAATGATTGCACACAGACAATGCTGCTAATCAAAAGAAACACCCAAACAAAATATTTTTTTACATGTCATTTAGCCCATATAGTTTGCAGTGGTGGCTGAGAAAATTTTTTAATTTCATTTTACCCTCTGCACTCAGATCCCGATCCAAGTGGTTCATCATGTGGTGGGTGCAGCAGTGTGCTATTAGCATATGCTCCCAACCTTTCATACATAATAGAAAGAAAAAGTTTATGACAAAATATAAACCAATAGGGATCAATGCTGCACAAAGGCAAATGTTGTGAAAAACTCTCCCCCTTAACTATTCAATCCTTTATTTTCAACAAATACTATTACATACCTAGGGTTTTTAGAGACCCGGCATATATTTATGTTTAAATCAAGATACAAATAACTGCCACTGTCCATAATTTTATTGGAACCTCTTCCCTGAACACTTTACTTCTTTTACAACAATTTTTAATGAATAATTACTTTTAATATTTACTATTTGTATATAATTACACAATCATCGTCTGCAACTATGCACAATAATCCCAGACCACGGTTACATTTTTGTGATCATTGCAATGTGGCTCCTGGTACATTCTGCAGTAGTCTACTGCTATGTGGCACATTCTGTATTTTTTGCCCATTTTTGCTTCTGCATGAAGCTGTTTCTGGTGATGTGACCTATGCTGTTTCACACTTTACAGCTGTTCAGCTGTATTCCCCTTACACTTCCAATCTCCTCCTCCTTCTCCTCTGAACTCTGCCCCTGTACAATTCCCTGCCGACAACATTCAGGATCTGATTGCATCAGAAGTATTACTCTGCAATGTCTCACATTCTTGTTAATCATTTGTCTCTCTGCTGCATGCTTCACAGTCTCTCATCATCTGCCATCAACAAGATAATTCTTTCAAGGTTTTCCTATGCTGATAAGAGTCAGTGGTACTTCTTTTTTATCTCTTATCTCTCTAAACTCATAAATGCCTAAATAATGAGCAACACAATAGAAACACAACTGTAATAACATCTGTGTTTTTTGCCCACTTTTGCTTCTGTAAGAAGCTGTTTCATGTGATGTGACTTATGCAGCTTCAATCCATTCTGCTGTTTGCCCCCTTCACCAAATTCTCCTACTCCTCATCTGAGTTTTGCCCCACTACAATTTCTTTCCCATGACATTCACAATCTAATGGCATCAGAAATATCCTTTTGCAGGGGGCCTCAGTCTGAATTGTAATCTGTCAACCACAGAGATGCTTCCCTGAAATAATATTGAAATAAGTATGTTTTGTTGAGGTGCTGTTTTCAGACACATCACTTAAAATGCCCAAGTATCATGTAAGTATTTTTACATACAAATATTTCACCGCATTCAGGGTCTCTAATGACTCTATATGTTTTATGCAAATAAACCATTTTTAAACTATTTTGGCATATTTAGCTAAATTCAAGCTCCCTCTGATCTGTTTTGTGGCCAGTAGAGCAAGCAAGCAAGTTCTTATAATATATTAACTAAAACGTTACAGGGAAAAGTTTTCTTTTACACCATAACGTTTTTCTATATTACATATCATATCACTATAAGGATATCAGTCAAACAGTCAATTAAAATATAAAAGCAGGTACATCAAACAATTGTTTAAACTTTATTCCTATATCAGTTCATTTTATTTTTTACACCTTAACGTTTTTCTATCTTACATATCATATCACTATAAGGATATCAGTCAAACAGTCAATTAAAATATAAAAGCAGGTACATCAAACAATTGTTTAAACTTTATTCCTCTATCAGTTCCTTATTCTAAAATTCTTGGCAAAATTAGCATACTCAAAATTAGCATACAAAAAAAATGCAGTTTCCAAAAAATCAAATAAATCTTAGAAAAGCTTGAACATCATAAAGAGAAACTTTGCTGGAGATCTTTCAAGATCTGCACAGTGATCTGGTAAATGTATTAAATGCACAAAATTCATCATCATTACAATATTCCTTGTCAAAAATATCAGGACCTACAGAGAATGCAGCTTGCTGTGTTTTAGTGAAACGTGGCTAACAACTACCATCCCAGATGCTAACGTGGAGCTACCCGGGTTTAGCACAGTTAGAGTGGACAGAGACGCAAATACTTGCGGGAAGAAGAAAGGAGGGGGAGTCGCTCTCTGTGTCAACACAAAGTGGTGCAACTCTGGACATGTAAACGTTAAAATCTCCACTTGCTGCAGGGACATCGAACTGTTGGACATAAGTTTGTGTCCCTATTACTTGCCCAGAGAGTTTGGACACGTCATTGTTGTTATTGTTTACATCCCTCCTCGGGCGAACGAGGAGATAGCTGGTGACATTATCCATTCTGAGGTTACTAAGTTACAAACACAGCACCCTGAGGTGATTATGCTAATCACTGGTGACTTTAACCATGTGACGCTGGACAAAACATTACCTGCCTTCTCCCAGTATCGACCTACTGTATGCAAACGTTAAAGACGCATACAGTGCCACCCTGCTGCCTGTGCTTGGGAAAGCAGATCATAACCTGGTTCTGCTTCAGCCTCATTACAAACCAGAGTGAAGGCGCTACCTACAACCACACGCTCATTCATCTTTGGAACTAATGACTGGGATACCCTGCAGGGATCTTATAGTGAGAACATTGAGGAGGTTGTTGACTGCACTACTGACTACATCAACTTCTGTATGGACATTGTAGTTCCAGTAAGAACAGTACGCTGCTATGATAACAACAAGCCATGGATTACAAGTGACATCAAGGGCCTTTTGAACCAGAAGAAAAGAGCTTTTAAAGGCGGTGATCAGCATGAGCTCAAGCACGTGCAGAAGGAACTCCGAGTCCAGCTCAGGGTGGCAAAAGAGCAGTGCAGGACAAAGCTGGAACAGAAGTTGCAGAATAACAGCATGAAGGAAGTGTGGGATGGGATGAAGATCATCACTGGCTGCAGCTGGAAGCGGGGTGCCACCATCGACAGAGACATGGAGAGAGCAAACCAGATGAACAACTTCTTCAACAGGTTTGACCACCCTAACCCACTCTCACATCGGAGTACTGTACCCTCCACCCATTCTTCTGCTGATACCAGCATAAAAGAGAGTTTCCTCCAATCCACAATTACAGCAGCCCAGGTAAGCAGAGAGCTGTGGAGACTTTGTGCCAGCAAAGCAGCGGGTCCAGATGGAGTATCGCCACGACTGCTGAAGGCCTGTGCGTTGGAGCTGGGGAGTCCTCTACAGCACATCTTCAACCTGAGCCTGGAACAGGGGAGAGTCCCGAGGCTTTGGAAAATATCTTGCATCACCCCAGTCCCAAAGGTACCACGTCCTAGGGAGCTGAACGACTTCTGGCCTGTCGCTCTGACGTCCCATGTGATGAAGACCATAGAGAGGCTGCTGCTTCGCCACCTGAGGCCACAGGTCAGCCACGCCCTCGACCCTCTGCAGTTCGCATACCAGGAGAAGGTGGGTGCGGAGGATGCCATCATCTATATGCTGCACCGATCCCTCTCCCACTTGGACAGAGGCAGTGGTGCTGTAAGAATTATGTTTCTAGACTTCTCTAGCGCCTTCAACACCATCCAACCTCTGCTCCTTAGGGACAAGCTGACAGAGATGGGAGTAGATTCATACCTGGTAGAATGGATCGTGGACTATCTTACAGACAGACCTCAGTATGTGCATCTCGGGAACTGCAAGTCTGACATGGTGCTCAGCAACACAGGAGCACCGCAGGGGACTAACTTTCTCCAGTCCTATTCAGCCTATATACATCGGACTTCCAATACAAATCGGAGTCCTGCCACGTGCAAATGGTGCGACTCAAACCACCTACAACTAAACACCAGCAAAACCAAGGAGCTGGTGGTGGATTTTAGGAGGCCCAGGCCCCTCATGGACCCCGTGATCATCAGAGGTGACTGTGTGCAGAGGGTGCAGACCTATAAATACCTGGGAGTGCAGCTGGATGACAAATTGGACTGCACTGCCAATACTAATGCTCTGTGTAAGAAAGGACAGAGCCGACTATACTTCCTTAGAAGGCTGGCGTCTTTCAACATCTTCAATAAGATGCTGCAGATGTTCTACCAGGCAGTTGTGGCGAGCGCCCTCTTCTATGCGGTGGTGTGCTGGGGAGGCAGCATAAAGAAGAGGGATGCCTCACGCCTGGACAAACTGGTGAGGAAGGCAGGATCTATTGTAGGCACAGAGCTGGACAGCTTGACATCTGTGGCAGAGTGACGGGTGCTGAGCAGGCTCCTGTCAATCATGGAGAATCCACTGCATCCACTGAACAGTATCATCTCTAGACAGAGGAGCAGCTTCAGTGACAGACTGCTGTCACTGTCCTGCTCCACTGACAGACTGAAGAGATCATTCCTTCCCCACACTATGCGACTCTTCAATTCCACCCAGGGGGGGTAAACGTTAATATTATACAAAATTATTGTCTGTCTGTTATACTTTCATTGTTATCACTCTTTAATTTAATATTGTTCTTTATCAGTATGCTGCTGCTGAAGTATGTGAATTTACTCTTGGGATTAATAAAGTATCTATCTATCTATCTATCTATCTATCTATCTATCTATCTATCTATCTATCTATCTATCTATCTATCTATCTAT
>JANRMT010062849.1:17237483-17248291 GCA_026402145.1 Polypterus bichir lapradei
TTATTATTATTATTATTATTATTATTATTATTATTATTATTATTATTCAGTCCATCAAGCTATTTTGTTTAGCTAATGGCTATGTTGCCTCAATACCTTGTCCAGATACTTATTAAGGGTTAAGAGGGTTCATGCTTCAGTTACATGTCTCAGTAGTTTGTTCCATATTTCCACAGCCCTTTGCATAAAGGAGTGCTTCTTGGCTTCAGTCATAAATGCACTTCCCCTTAATCTCCACTGGTGTCTTTGAGTACATAATTCACCACTATATTGAAAGAATTCTGCTGGATCTGCTTTATCAATGCCTTTGACATTATCACACATGCCTAACAGTGAATATCCAATTTTTAAAAAAACTATCAGTCTTATTATTTAACTATGTAGAAATTAAGTAAAGCAAGCATCTTCATTTTTAATAACTTGAGAGAAAGAAATCATAAAAATAAGCACACCAAAATAAACATCCATATAAAGGATTTCCAGTTAGTTGAGCTGGGATAGTACACAATTAAACTGTGTTTTGGGGTACCAAAAAGATGCTTTAATGAGTATTATTTTTAAAAATATTTGTGCTTTTCTTAAACAAAGATTTTCAATGGCTATTTATCCATCCATCCATTATCCAACCTGCTATATCCTGACTACAGGGTCACAGTGGTCTGCTGTAGCCAATCCCAGCCAACACAAGGCGCAAGGCAGGAAACAAACCCTAGGCTTGGCACCAGCCCATCACAGGGCACACACACACACACACACACACACGCACACCAACACGCCAAGCACACACTAGGGACAATTTAGAATCGCCACTGCACCTAACCTGCATGTCTTTGGACTGTGGGAGGAAACTGGAGCACCCAAAGGAAACCCACGCAGACACGGGGAGAACATACAAACTCTACGCAGGGAGGACCCAGGAAGCGAACCAAGGTCTCCTAACTGCAAGGCAATGGCTATTTAATTTAATTTTATTATTATATTATGATGGAAAAAAAGAAAAACTAAAGTACTGCTGAAATTGTGATATTTATTTTCTTCTTTATGCTGCATTTTCTTCTTTTTATGTGATTTGACCTCATTTTTTAAAATTTATTTTTAATTTCACTCTCCAGCAAACAGCATTTTCATATAACTTTATGAATAAAGTTCTTTCTCTGAACAGCTTTCATATAATTCAAACCTTATTTAAGTTGTGGCAGTAAAAATAATGTGAACATTACCTTTGGATTAGAAACGCTATAATTGGTTGATATTAATCCTGTGTGAGAAAGGGAGACTCTTGCAAAACTGCAGGGTCTACAGAAGTGCCCAGTTTGTGAATTCTGATCACAGACTTGTTGTTGTTACTCTTAGGATCCAGCTTAGGTCCAGCAGGTTACCACCTACTAGGAGAATCAGCCTGGACTTGGCCAGACTCCAAGTCCAGGCTGTTTCTAATGAGTTTGCACACAGTTTGTGTGAGGAACTTTCAGATTTGGGTATGACTGCCGATCCTAATGTGATGTGGGAGACCTTCCATGACAAGACCCTGAAGGTTGCTGAGGGTTGTGTTGGTGTTACCGGTGTTCCCAGAAGGAGGTGTTTCATTTCACAGGGCACCCTGGATATCATCGAGTGGAGTCGCAGCGCACGGCTCAATGGCAACTCTGGTCTGTACTGGAAACTGAGAAGGACGGCTGCGAGGGCTCTGAGGGCAGGTAAAGAGGCGTTTGTTAGAGGAATCTGTGAGCAACTGACACACCATCTGTGGTCTAGCGACCCACGTCCTGCTTACAGAGGAATCAAAGCATTATGCATAACTGAATCTGTTCCTCAGAGAGTCGCAGTCAGGGCAGCCGATGGAACAGTCCTTACGGATGACACTGCAGTTGTGACCCGCTGGGCTGGCTACTTTGAGCAGTTGTTCAAAGCTGATCCTCCAGCTAGGACGTTGGATATCTACGGGTCCACGGTTCTTGAGGCTGATCCTCCAATTAGCTGTGAACCACCCAATCTCACTGATATTGCACAGGTGGTGAACCAGCTGAAGGGGGGAAAGGCTGCAGGGATCTGTGGTATCCGGGGTGAACTTCTCCAGGCTGGTGGTAAGGCTGTCCTCCTGGTATTGCAAGCAATATTTGCTTCCATTTGGGAGACTGGCATCATCCCAAATGACTAAAAAACGGGACTTGTCATCCCTATCTGGAAAGGGAAGGGTGATCGCCTGGATTGCAGCAGCTATAGGGGGACAACACTGCTCTCTGTGCCAGGTTAGGTCCTTGCTAGGGTCGTCCTCAATAGGATATGTGATCACCTGCTCACCTACCAGCGACCGGAACAGTCTGGTTTTACGCCTAAGAAGTCTACCATTGACCACATCCTGGCACTGAGGGTTCTCATGGACCGCAAACATGAATATCGGCAGAGTGTCTTTGCAGCCTTTGTCAATTGTCGTAAAGCATTCGACTCAGTTGATCATGCTGCCCTGTGGTACATCCTGAGGGTTTGTGGGATCCCCTCGAGGTTGCTGATATCATGGTTGGCCTGTACACTGGTACTGTGAGTGCTGTGCAGAGGGGAGGCAGGACCTCTGCGTTTTTTCTCAGTTGATCCTGGGGTTCATCAGCGGTGTGTTCTTGCTCCTATTCTGTTCAATGCTTGTATGGGCTGGGTGTTGGGCAAGGTCGTGGGGTCCGGAGGCTGTGGGGCATATGTTGGTGAAGAAAGGTTCACGGATCTTGACTTTCCTGACGATGCTGTGATCTTTGCGGAGTCAATGGAGGCTCTGATCGGGGAGCTCAAGAGACTGAGCGAGGAGTCCGAGTGTCTGGACTTGCGAGTGTCCTGGGTAAAAACCAAGATCCAGGCCTTTAATGACCTCTTGGGCACAGCCATCAGCAGTGTGTCTATTTCTGGAAAAAGTGTTGACCTTGTTAAGAGGTTTACTTACCTTGGCAGTGACATTCATTTCTCTGGTGACTCTTCCTCTGAAGTCAGTAGACGGATTGGGAGAGCATGGGGGGTCATGAGGTCGCTGGAAAGGGGTATGTGGTGTCCCAATATCTATGCAAAAGGACGAAGGTCCAAGTCTTTAGAGTCCTGGTACTTCCTGTCTTGCTATATGGTTGCGAGTCATGGACGCTATCCAGTGACCTGAGACGAAGATTGGACTCCTTTGGTACTGTGTCTCTCCGGAAAATCCTTGGGTACTGTTGGTTTGCCTTTGCGTAGAATGAGTGGTTGCTTATGGAGTCCAGAATGCGGCACATTACCTGTATTGTGAGGGAGTGTCAATTACGGCACTATGGCCATGTGGCGCGTTTCCCCGAGGGTGATCCAGCTCGTAAGATCCTCATTGTTGGGGACCCGAGTGGCTGGACCAGACCAAGGGGTCGCCCAAGTAACACCTGGGTACGGCAGATAGAGGGTCATTTCTGGAGGGTGGGACTGGACCACCTGTCTGACAGAGAGGCTGCAAACCAGGATCCAGAGTTGTTTCATTGTGTAGTGTGTACGGCAACGCACCGTACCAGTGCATGCTCCCCAACTTGACTTGACTTGACCTGACTTGAGAAAAATGCAGCGACTCTCAGTGTATGTTAATACATGATGGAATGCTGACAATCACAGAAATGTGTTTTTCATTGTGACAGAGTTGGTGGATCAATATAAATTACATTGTGCTTGAACTACAATCCTCCAAAAAGCAGCATTGATGACCTTACAAGTGATCAGCTCTCTTGTGCCCAGGCATCCTGCCAGTCCACACACCAACATTTGCTATGTGAACACACTGTCATTCATCCAGTCATCCAGTCCAAAATGTGAAGAGCAAGAAACACAGTAGTGTGCTTTTAAAACAAACAACAGGGAGTCATTCTAAATGGGCCCAGTAAAAATATGTGCATCTCACATGACTAGACAGACTAATGACCCTAAGGTAATTGTAAAAATATTGCACAGTTGACAAAGCTGTTATACATTTCTTTTTTTCAGTTTCATCTCTTTTTTTTGTATTTACTTAAATATATTACATATTCACCTCTTGCCGAGTAAGCTTTTTTTGATATTATTTTGCAGCATTATCCTAATCCACTCAATCATCTGTTGAATACAAAAATATCATTAGTTGGTCTCATTTAATGGTGCTTTAAAATTAGATACTTTTATTATCAGGCTTTTGTGTGTGTTATGTTTCAAGTTAGCTTTTGGGATTAAAGTGGCATTTGCATTGTGTTTCTGAAGTAGGTGTAGGTGGTCTCTGGTTCAGTATTTCATTATTCAGTACAGTCTGTGCCAGTTTCTTCTACCCTGCACAGCTTGGAAACAAATGTACTACACATGTGGGTGTAATAAGTAACCCAAAGGTCCTATATTGTCTTATTGGAGGTTAGGCACAACTATGTGGGTTTTTACAACTGAAGATAATGTTAGGAAACCTGCTGAGTGGTGTGTAGCTTTATTTACAAAAAAAGGTCTCCATGGTTCCAATCAAAAAGAAAATTGAATTAATAACAATGATGGAACTCTGCTTAGCAGATGTATATTATTCATAAGTAGAAAGATTAATTATTACACATTTTCACTTTGTAGGACAAAGTGGGCATTAGCCATTTGGCTAGGCTTTAGTGACACACCAGACTGATAAGGCAGCAGCAAGAAATTTAGCTGTGCCAAACCCTTAACTTACATTCCAAAGTTAGTTCCTGAACTCCTCATTTCAGGATCTGTCTGTACTTCATCTAATAAAAAAGATGTAAATAAGAGTTGAATTGGCATCTTGCCAGGGGCCCCTGTGCAAACTTCTTAAGCAGTAATGCATAGTATGGACTGAAACAAGACAAAAGAGCTATAAATCAATGGAGGAAAACTCTGACGGACAGAAAACTCACCTATGAGAAGCCACTGGAGGTGATTTTAATCCACTCATGAGAGGTTCCACTTTTCTTCATAAACTAGTTTGACTCACCCTATCTGAGGAATTCTGGATGCTCCCTGGCTATCTCACGTGGCTTTCACAATGGAACTCTGGAGATACTCTCAGGAGATTCCGTGGGACACTCTGCCCAGGGTCACTCCTGACCAAACTCTACCAAAATTACTGAAAATCTCTGAAACAACCTCTCTCTTTCTCTGCAACCAGAAAACTGATGAGCCATTGCCTCTTTGTGAAGCTGAAGGCTGAAATCCAATCTGCCAAGCCAAGTCTAAAAAAGCCTGAGATGTGGGTATTACTTCAAGTAGGGTACCTTAAACACTTGTGCCAGGGAATGCTATTCCCTGTGAAGTGCAGACGACACTGCAAAGAGCTGAGGAAAGCACTGCACACCACAAACAAAAGATAATGCAGCAACGAGAATGAGTGCTCTCCAACGCAAAAATAATCCTCTGCTTGAACTCGGATCAACAACAAAGCAAAACTCCATACAACAACGGAATCATCTTTAAAGACTTGGTATCATAAAACTGTTTACCTGTGCCAAGACAAATCAGAACTCTAAATAAGCAGTAAACAGCTAGACTCTTTCTGAGCTACATGCTTGTCTGTCTTCTTTGTTTTGCATCCTGTCTTATATATTAATACTAGCAAAATACCCGTGCTTCGCAGCGGCAAAGTACTGCCTTAAAATTTTTATTAAGAAGAAAAGTAAACCTTTTTAAACTAAGGGAAAATATATCAATAATTATTTGTTAAGGATCTCTTTGTATGCCACGTGGTCAGTTCGGCCCTCCGGTTGTAATATGACCAAGCTGTGCGCTGAGCTTACTCTTGAGCATGCAACATACAGTTGGCCACGTGAAAAGCAATCTTGCCTCAAATCTCACAGCTTGGATTGCTGCTGTCATAATCGGTTTGAGATTCATGGTTTGTTTCAATTACATTAGTATTTGCTGGACTTGTTGTGTTGAAGTGACAATTGGCATCTGTCAAGCGTTGTAAGCATACAACCGGTTTCATCGATAACTTCACATCCAGCTTTTGAGAGTTTAAACATTCATAAACATCAAAGTGTCCACTACTCAAATCGTCACCTGTGAATCCAAGATGTTTAAGAGGCATTGGCGGTTGTCCAAAGGTGTAAAATATTTGGCCATTTCGATACACTTGAAAGCGACAACCGAACAATTCAGCGGCAGCCATCAACTCACATGCAGAACCATAGGTGAAGGGCTTAAGCATTTCTTATAGTGCTCCTGTGTAGTATAATTATCTCCTGTACTGTCATCAGTCCACACCTTGAACCTGTCCTAGTCATTCAATACATAAGACAAAATGTTCCTCCGGATATCAAGAGTGAGCCTGATATGGCCGTGCAATATGTAACACAGAAAATGGAAAAGGCAGGCGCCATCTCTGGGCATGGAAACCACTCGGTAAGTGACAGATCTTTGATCGATGGTGATCACCTCGATAGACATGTTAATAGGGGTACTGTTGGAACGATAAAGGAAATGGGTACCTGAGCAATGTAAACTAAGTCTAAAATACCTATACAATAACTATAATTGTAATAAACGAACAATAAAACAGTGTAGAAGTCGTGGATTAAATAAAAAGGCTGCGGTTATCAGCAGGGAAACGTGAATGCCGTGGCGAGGCAAGGAAAGGAATGAAGAGACCGGAGCGACGGACGGCCTTATATAGGCAGACAGCCAACAACGTGGGAGGCGTGGGGATGGGGGACCCAATGCCGCCTCACATGGCGACCGAGCAGCAGGCTATGGACGTATATATGTACGTAAGTAGGATTCAGTTAGCGTTGGGAACCTGCGTACCAAATTTCTTGAAGATGGGCCCATTGGTAACAAAGACCGTTGGAAAGTTCAATATGGCGGCCGACAGTGGCGTCATACCACCGAAATAAGTACATACATCGATTTCAGTTAGCACACGGAAGCTGCCCACCAAATTTCATGAAGATGGGGCCATAAATAAAAAGTTTCACATGGCGGACGTTGTCGGCCATTATCACCTTTACGCGTAGAATTTCTAAATGAATCCTGCTTAACTTTTGTAAGAAAGCTGTAAGAAATGAGCCTGCCAAATTTCAGCCTTCTACCTACACATGAAGTTGGAGAATTAGAGATGAGTGAGTCAGTCAGTCAGTCAGTGAGGGCTTTGCCTTTTATTAGTATAGATACTGTATATGTGCAGTTATCATATTTCTTTAATCCTTGTTTTTAACAATAAATTGTATTATTCTGTTTCTTAAAGTGAGTGTGCTTCAGTCATCTTGGTATAAGTCTAAAGGTTGGTGTCTCGCCTATTACAGCAGAGAAAGGTAAGGTAAATAAAGTTGTAGCCTTACCAAATCATTTTAATCAATTATTAGCATTGCTGAAAGCAAGACCAATGATTGGTTAGCCGATTTAAATCTCTCTTACGCGTATACTGTCCCTGATTGGGTAAGTGAAAATTCATCTCCCATTCCTACAACTCACTACTAATTACATATGAAAAAATTATTAATCTCTATATTGAATTGGTATCCAAACCAAGGGTAGTTTCAGCAGCACATCCACCAAGCTACCAGACAGTATTCATTAGAAATTAAGTTTATAAGAGCGATATGCATTTCATTTTTTTTCTTAATTAATAAATATGTAAAGCTTTCCAAAACAACAAAAAAAAAGAAGGTTAGTGTGAGCGCCCTTTCTCAGGTCTGAGTGGTATTACCCTTTTTAGAGCCCAGAGGGTGATCTACAGACACATGTGTGACATTAGTATATGTAGTGTCATGTATCGTGTATACAGGAATTTTTTTTAATGAATTTCAAATGCCTATAGAGGTTACATAAAAAATGATTGCCTGTAGCTAATTTGCCGAACTTATTAAAGTTCTACTATATGAGTTACATGATCTATATAAAGACTACAAGTTTTTGATATAGTTCAGTTTGTGTATAGGTATTTTTATTTTCCATTTATCACTCTCAAAAAAGCTGTAGAGGTTACAAGAAAACTGAGAGAAATCATTTTGATGGACCAGCTAAACTCTGTTGTAGAACATAGAAGTTTGAATTCATTTGTCAAAACTCTTGATCCACAATACACAATTCCAAGTCACAATCACTTGATGATTGCATGTATGATTGCAGACATTGTGGAAAAATTATAACAGACAGCAGACATATTTTCTATAAAGTAACTGCAAACATAGTTTAACTTATACCTATTAACCGGTTGCATAATATGTAAAAGTGCACGAGTGGTTAAAACATACTCACATTCAGTAATCTTATTGTACTGGCAACCAGGTTCCGTGTAGGAAGTTAAAGATGAAGCAAAGACATCACCTTGTTTCAATACAGCCAGACTGAGAACAGATTGTTTTACAAAAATTTCACCCAAATTATTCATGTCTGTTTGGATGAGACAGTTTAGAACAGTAGAAGGATGAGTTTCACTCTTTTTCACAGCACAGTGTGAAAGATAGAAAGATTAAGAGAGATATAAAGAGAGTACAGCAGGTGCACAACTGCTTTGGTAATTCACCATTGCAAGCCAGGTTGAGCAAGACAGTGTGAGAGTGCATCCCTCTCTCTCTTCCTATTCTCCCATTGTGGATGAGACTAAGTGAGTATAAAGTAGTATACATCTCACTCTTTCTTGCATAACCCCTGGTACAGTGGTGAGTGTAAATGAATTAAAGTGCAGAAGGGAACATATCTTCTCTGTTGTCACTTCCCTTCGTGCCACTGTAAGTAAATCATAGCAGAAGTACTTGGGATTCTTCTCATGCTGGTATGTGAGAGGAAACAGTGGGCATTTCCTTTTTCATTGCCACCAGAAAGCACAAGAGTCCATTAGAGCATCATGAAGCACTGACTGATACAGATCAACAGCACAAGAAGCCCCTCTTGCACAGTACAAGAAAAAAGTATGTCAGCCTGCACAGTGACCACAGTGTCCTCCTAACAGAATTGTTGCCTTGGGGTATGGCCTAAGCT
Organism: Polypterus bichir lapradei; assembly: GCA_026402145.1. Taxonomy (NCBI): domain Eukaryota; kingdom Metazoa; phylum Chordata; class Cladistia; order Polypteriformes; family Polypteridae; genus Polypterus; species Polypterus bichir. Next base: position 17,246,415 of record JANRMT010062849.1, read on the forward strand.
CTGACATTTGATTAAGGGTATACCTTAAAAGTTCTATTTCTGCTTTCCCTTTCACACAACCTATTGTGCAATTCCATATACTATCAATATGTGTCACAATTCCAATGTCCTTAGTTGTCTCAACCTGTGAGTTTCACTGCCAACCAATTTTCTTTGACCTTTTATTCTTTCACAGCCTAAGATAGAGGGAATTGCATTTGGTTTGACTTACTATAAAGACCAATGTTAGAGAAACTAGGTGGAATTCTGAACCAGTAGCAGAGGTATTGATTTATTGTCTCCTCTTGTGGTTTTCAGAAGCAGGCAAGGGATGTTGTATATTGTCATAGGCCAAAAAGAGTGTGCTGGTATAGCGACACTTTAAATTTGCCAAATAGCGCTTGTCTATTTTTTCTAGTCTTTCCTAATTCTGGTATTTGAATGCTTTAATGTTCGTGTACTAGACAGAAATGCATTGAGCCATTTAGTTAGATGTTTTAATAGTTCATCTATTGAAGGTATTGCTTCTTAATGAACCATAATCTGAATGTTTGACTTAATTAGCTATTCCTAATACCAGGCTATTTGATTTCCTGGGCTTAAACTACATGTGAGTCCATGCCATTGACTTCTCAAACTCTGACTGTGCCCACCGAGACTGAACATTCCAACAATGTACTTTCTAAGAGACAAAACACTTATTTATTTGAGACGTCTTGCGTCTCCTACTATAAACTTTATGATGAAGTTCATACCACAGTATCACTGATGCAATGTAGCCAGTAACTATAGTATTTAATTTCAACATGCAAATCGCAAAGCTTTTCACCTTTTAGGTATTCACAAGGAGACTTTTAAAAGTATCAGTGTTAGTATTGGAATGAGGATATTAGCCTAGGATTGCTTGGTATTAATTGGCTTAAATGTGTTTTCTTTTCATTTCACCTTGTTATTTTTTAAAGAAATGTTTTGTAAATAGTATGGATATTTTTTTTTCTGCTGTATATGCTGTACATTGATTAATATTTTATTTCTTAATCTTATTCTTACTGTATGGTAAGTTTTGTTGCATCTAGTTTTTTTAAGGTATGCTCCTGGTATATTTTATGTGAAGCCTAGGGGGTGGGGCCACCTGATGCGGCAGCTAAATGGTTTCTCCCTCTTGTGTCTCAAATCCCCCCAAGGGTTGAAAAGGGCTGCACTCCCTTTCCCTGACGGAGACACTGCAGCCACTTAAGTATCTAACCCTTCTTGGCCTGTATCAAGTTAAGAGACTGATTCCTTTCAGTCCTGCTTGTGAGGCTTTGTCTGCTGGAATACTTTTTTACAAAGCAGAAAAAAATGGCCACTGAACAATTTTTAGCACAATAACACATTCCAGAAATATATTTTCAGCAACAAACCAATATTTTTTATTTTCAGGCTTTCAGAGGTCCAAAGTGTTAACAAGAAGGTCCCAGACTGTATCACTGCATACCTTGTTTTTGATGTATGGCAAAAAAGCGACCACACTAAACATTTCAACCTTTTTCAGAGTGCTCTTATGACTTTTAATGCACGTTTTTCGCCTTTGACAGCAAACCACTGTAGCAGTTAAAAATGGGGAGAGTATGTGATGAAGATGAAGTCCCTGAGAGGTAATCAGAAAGAAAGACTTGGGCAAGAGAAATTCTGCATTTTGAAATAGATCATTGCAATCAACAGTTACTTAAATAAGCCTCGTAGACAGTGAGGGCAATGGCTCCTTACAATTCATGTGACTGATTATGAGGCTTAATGTTAATTTTCAAGAATAGCAAGCATCAGAAATGACCTCAAATCAATAGAACACCAAAAGAAGCTTATTTTGCTGTTACTCAAGGCTTTTGCCCAAGATGTAGTAAAAGGAATATATATAT